>JAYMFT010181899.1:1348-12036 GCA_038088735.1 Panulirus argus
CTCCGGAGCCACCGTAAGGTAAGGTAAGGTGAGGTATAAGTGCCAATTAAAAGCCCCCATCGTGGGGCCGCGAGGACCGGCCGGCTTGAGTGATGCTCAACTTGCTGTACTCTCCCGGGCCAACCCATCCTGCGCCTTCCCACGGCCTCCCATCCCTGGGAATTGAGGTGTGCATTAGTGATGAGCGGTGCCCCTAAGACGCCATCGCGGGGCGGTCATAGCTCCTCCGGGTGATGTAGCAGTTCCAGGAAGATAATGGGAAGGGGGTGTCCGTCCTCCGTCTCGTATTTCCAATTGGAAGTGTTTAAACGACTCTGAAGGATTGCCAGTTTACTCAGAAGATCCCCCCATCACAGTATCGATGTGTGGAGGGTGGGTCAGAGGAGCGTTCTTCGTTGACTAACGCTTTGTCATTCTCATAATCCAGGTAAAACCATAAAAGGGTATAGTTCAGCACTATAAATAATCGTACTGTAACACTGAGGAAGAAGAGGAAAGGCTCTTCCGTTCGTATGTTCAAGATCAAGACCATTTATCACAGGGCCGTTGGAGAAACGGACAGACGTCCTTACATGAAGGATCGTATAGAGTTGAGTAACGTGCTGAAGAAACACTAGGATTCATTCTTCGCGTAGACCAGTGTTTAGCCCTGTTGATAGTAGGCCGCCCGAACGGCTTCTTGAATTGGCGAGTTTGCCGTCACACCTCTGGACTTCGAAGAGAACCACTGGCAGTATGCCCGGGCATTTGGCTCCAGGACCAGCCTAGTGTGTACTCTTCTCTGTGAACCTACCTTTCCAAAAGGGAGAAACTGTCAGGCTCTAGAAAATGCACATATCAACCACAGTTGCAATGACACAAAATATTAAGCCACTGGGAATATCAGGATGGTCTCTGAATGCTCACTCTTCGGCAGACGGAGGGTGAATGTATGAATATATACCTGGGGAACCATGGAAGACCCGATTCCCATTCTTCACGCGAGAATTGGTCCTTATTGTCACGACAGGCATGGAAGGCCATCAGATTTTACTTGCATTATGGTTCCTCCGATAGAGAACGTTAATAACTCGCTGAGCAAATATCCACAACTCGAATCAGCTTGGTTGTTGAGGCGTACACAGGTCTACGGACCACAGCCTCAGACAGCCCGACTGATCAGAGGAGCAACGGTGCAATCTGATCCCAGACTGTGGGTGCCAATGTTTGAGGGTCAGGTCAAGGGCGAGGTCATCACATACGAGCCGTAACCTTATGCTTCGAGGGTGGTACCGCCGTGCTCATACGGTGGTACCATCGTGCAACGGAGGAACGTACCATAGCACTCGAAGGATCGTACCGTCTTTCTCAAGGGCAGGTCGAGACATCCCTTCCAACCCATTGTACCGGCTCTTGACCTTTTAACACCGGGTGTTCTTAGGCTTCCTGAACGCCTCCGGAGGAGCCACCCCCATCGTCACCCAGCGAACCCTAGAACCGCCAACGGCGCCACTACGGAAGGCTGTTTGACACAACCACACCCCTTCCTCGACCACAACGCTGCCACCAGTCTGTCCCGTCATTAACTTCCGCCTCCCATCAGCTTGGGGGGGGGGGAATTCAGTCGCCATGATTACAGAGGGCGGGTTAATAAGTCTTAATACAGGACAGGCTTCAACATTACGCTGTCGAAATGTCTAGTAATTATGTCTCGTACTCGTTCCGTAAGTAAGCTCCCTCGACGGTAAAAGCCGACGGCAGGGCCCGAGTACATTATGATTTGGATCGTACGTTCTGTTGAATGCGGACGGGAATGGACTCCTGCGACAGCTTTATTAGGAGTTGTAGTAGTGGTGGTGGTGGTGGTGGTAGTAGTGGTTTGCGTTGGCGCAACGAGCAGTACATGGCTAGATTTGTGGGAAAGCTTGAAGAGTCGGGTTCACGCTGCTTGACACCGACAGTAGTTGTGCATTAAGGGCTGGGTGGCTGGCTGGACCATCTTTACCCGTCCTGTAACTTGTGTGGTAAGGAGCAGGTGCTCTGTGTGTGTGTGTGGTGTAGATTTTGTGGCAAATGGATTATAAGATCTACGTTAAATTTACGACCCTCTGCATGTACTGTGGTTTACCACTGGTCACAGGGCTTGCTGGACCTAGACTGCCGTGACGTAACTCAGCGTGTGACGTAACTCTGAGTACATGCTTGTCATCCCATGGCCTGCACTGCGGTACCAATAGCCTACACGGCGGTACCGTGGCCTGCACTGCAGTACCGTGGCCTGTACCTTCCTTCTCATATAGCCTTTAATGCAGTACTGTTACCTGCACTGCATTGCGTGTGCTGGGGTCATGATAGATCCAGCGCGGGAGTGTGGCGTGTGTACCGCAGTCCGAGATGCGTTGTGGCTGGTGTTGGTGTAGCCTTTGATAGGGTGGATAAGATGCGCGTACCCAAGGGATGTGTGTGTGTGTGTTTGTGTGTGTGTTTGTGTCCACAGGAGAAGCAGCAGTAAATGCGACTACGAGGGAAGGCCCTGAGGGGACGCAGGGGATCTGTTGAAGGCTTTTGATGGGATGGTATGCATTACTAAGTATTAGCTATAGCTGTGTTAGCCCCCTGAGCACGAAGGTACGACCCGTTGATCACGATGGTACGACTCTTGTCATATCTCTTAGGCACTTGAGCACGATGGGGTGCGACCCTTGGGTACGCTGGCATGGCCTTTGGCCTGACCCCAAAGGGCCAGGTCGGAGGCCAAACCATTATATACCTTCAAAGAGTCGTGCCCGTCGTGCTCATCGGTTCAATGTCTTACTTACGGGTCTCACAGGGTCGTACCGTCGAGCTCTCAACGGACTCGTGCCAGTCGTGCTCAAGGGCCACGCCTCCATCGTGCTATAAAGTATAATTACTGCTTCGTGCGTTACAGTAGTTCAATCGCCAGTTGAGTGCGTCATCAGCAGTTTCCGCTGGCACAGTGGTCACGGCACCACAACGCACAGAGAAGCAGTAGCGACAGAACGAAGAGCAGCAGTGTGTAGCTCCCCCTCTCTCCCTCTCTTCTCCTCCCCGTTCCTTGGCCAAGGCACAGAGGTCTCGACAGCTGTCAGAGGGCCAGTATCATGAGATGGCAGCTCCAAGGTTGATTGCATCGGCTACACCCCTTGCGGTCTACTGGACAATACCGGATCAGACTTTGAAGAGTTGTAGTTTATTTTTAACGGTGTAGAGATGCTATATTGCTTCACTCCGCTGTTTACCTTAGTCATGCTCCTCATTGGAATCCTTTCTACATGCACACGAAAGATGGGATCCCCTGATTGTAAGATTCCTGCCCCGTACCGTAAAAATATGTATTTACAAATAGATAGGGAGTCACATACACACACACACACACACACTGACAGACAGTAGCTTTTATATTTCGACACTGAGCATCGTCAGGCTGTAAGCTTCCGAGGGGCCATCTTCACCTTCCAGTCCCTCGCCTGCAGCGTCCCACAGGGCACGAAGATGGGACCCCTTGTGTTTCCTCGTCCCTCGTAAATGATGCCTTGATTGATGCTCTCTACTCGGTACAAGGACGTACGTCGACGACTCCACCACAGGTGTCAGCGTTGACGACAGCCCTCCCGACTCTCTGCCACCCTCCAGGACGTCCTCAGCCGCCTCCGGAGGTGGAGCACCGCCACCCACGCCATCATCAACGATACGCCAGAGGCCGTAGTTGCTGCACGTCAGCCTCGTTTCCAACCACGTCGCACCCACTCACTATTTGTCTCACTAGGCCGCCCTTCCAGTAACCTCCCTTTTCTATCTCTCAGGCCGCCCCTCCAGCAACCTCCCTTCTCTATCTCTCCTCTCTGTGAATACATTGTATGCACAATCCTCCCCACGCACAGGAGAAGCCGAGAGAGGCCTCACCTGAGTCTAGAGGGCACGGACCAGGCCGTAAGATGAGCGTGCAATAAAAGATGGTCCTGCGAGCTGAGGAAGATCATGTGTTCATTAAAGCTGTTACGGTTGGCTCGGCGCCGAGTGTTTTACGATAGTGTTGCTCTCAGGGGTTCGTAAGTGGGATTTACACCACTTGCGTCCCTTTATGGCACTATAATGTTGCTGCCTCACCTGTCTTAATGGGTGCGACAGGTTGGGGCCCTTGGTCCTGCCGTAATGGGTGCGACAGGTCGGTCCTCTTGGACCTGCCTTAATGGGTGCGACAGGTCGGTCCTCTTGGACCTGCCTTAATGGGTGCGACAGGTCGGCCCCCTTGGACCTGCCTTAATGGGTGCGACAGGTTGGCCCTTTGGGCCTATAACGGGTGCGACAGGATGGCCCCCTGGACCTGTCGCAGTGTCAGTGGAGCTTGCAACGGATGTAGGTACGTTGACTGCGAACCCCCTGAGCACGGCGGTTCTACTTCCCACCCTTGAGCACGACGTAACGACCCTCGAGCACTACGACACGATCATCGGTGGCTCATAACCGCACGACCTTTAACCTCTTGGTGGCTGCGGCGAGGACTTGGACGGACGACGGAGGCGGTGGCGCGGCGAGGCGGCAGCAGGGTGTGGCCCCTCGCGATCAAAGGCTGTCGCAATAAAAAGTATAATTGCTGTAATTGCCGACAGCTGTTGTTCACGGCGGGCGATGACGGTGGTACTGCAGACTTGTGTGGTCGGTGGTGGAGGGGTTGGTGTGATGTGGTATGGCCCCGACGCCGCGGCGGTGGTGCTGCTGCTGCCAGGGAACAGAGGAATTATTTTGTGAATACGGTAAGAGGAAAGTGCAACTAGATGGGTTATTTAAGTATTATCAAGGAACTTGTCTGGTTAGCAGCACTATCTGTAGAGGTGAAAACGGTGGGATTGCTGTGGGGTTGTTATGATTAATATTACTGCGGGAATTACCAGCAAGAATGTGAACCCTTGCAGATGCTGTTGCTTAATATCGTTCCCAGTTGGTTCATCTAACTGGATTGATTTAAACCGTCTCTTTACTGCACCTCACCCTCCAGCTGCCCCTCTAAACGCCAGTATTGGAACTTAGATGTCGCTCTATGGACTAAACTTGCTGTTCGTGTATTACCACTCCGCTTGTGAAGGCTATTGTCACTCCTCGGGCGAGGCTTCTGTCTCTAGTGAGGATGAAATAGAAGGCATCGTTGCGGGGATGGAGGCATATGTCCCTTTTCACTCTAAGGCTATTTCTTTTTCGAATCTATAGTTCTACCACTCCTCTTTTAAGGCTGCTAAGAGCACTCTCCTTCCTCGACTCTCTTCAGCCTGACTCTCCTTCAGCCTTAGTCTTAGTTCAAAATCATTATAAATCAGTATATATATATATATATATATATATATATATACCTAATTTTCATAATGAGATATTTATCTAGGGGTTTATTTTTGCAATTATATAGTCATAATGATTAGATTGTTTTCTGCTTTCTTGTTATAGGCATCATGGTATTTCAATATTAAGGTAATTAGAAGTATAATTCGTGTAATTATATAACAATGAAGAAAAGATTACTTTGGCTGTAGCATGCTGTGTGCTTTTCCAGCAGTTGTTCACTATGTCGGTCATCATGCAAATCCCCTGGAAGCTGTTTCGCTCATTCTCACGCAGTAACTTTTGACTGGAAGTTGCTGTCAGCTGTTTCCGATAGACAGGCCCCGATGTTACACTCACCGCTTTCCCCACACTTCCTGAACGGTCTCTGCAGCCGCCCTCAGTAGGGCACGTGAGGCACGTCACAAGAGTGGATACATTGAATAAATACTGCGAGCTTCTATAAGTGTCTTCTGAGGCTAAAACGCGTCGAGTTACATCCAAATAATCTTTCACCGGAATGGCTCTTCGTAAACAGCAAATGCCCCGTGACATCGACGCATTTGCCGCCCTTACCCTACCGTTATGGGTACACGTTACGTGTGTTATTTTTCAACGAGAAGCGAGGAAGACAACAGAATTGATCAAGGAATCGAGATTTCCGTCCTTTTCCTGTCGCGTTCGCCAAATATAATTGGGTGTATTTTTGACGGCTGTTTCTTCGCAATAAGAGAGACTACTATTAAGAGGTCGAGGGGACGAATCACGATAGTCACGTCGGTGCCAACAGCTTGAGGTAGGCTCTCGCTTGTTCCCATCCTGTATGAGATGTTCTCTTTTAAGTTTCAGTAGCATTACCATCGACAGCACCAGCTGTATTTCTCCACCTGAAGTTAGCCAAGTTGCAAGGATTTCAGCTGCTACCAGCTTCACAGGATGCTCCTGTTAGTGCAGTAGCAGCAGCAGTGCAGAGGGAGCACCAGCAGTTGCTGCAGGAGGCGACCGTGTGTAGGAGTGGTGGCAGGAGGCAGGAAGGTCTCCTCCTCCTCCTCCTCCTCCTGTTCCCATCATCACAACAACCTCTTGCTACTGGTGTTGAGCTGCCTGGCCTCTCCCTCCCTCCCTCCTTAAGCCCCAGGTCGCCAGCCTGGGACCTGCCGCCCCTGTGGTGCCCCAGCACACGGCCCGTTATCCCCCTGGCCGATCCCAGGGCTGGAAGGCCAAGTGGACACCATTCTCCGGGCCCGAAGGGTTACACTGTGGACAGGAGAGGGTTACGGGCACCCGCCGCCGCTGGTTCGTAACAGCCTAGCTGGCGCTTGTCGGCCACACTCCAACAGATCACTCTAGAGGTGTACACCTCAAAAACGATTTGCTTGTACCACACGAATGAGTTGTCCAGTTCATGGGGTCACTTTAGCGGTGTCGCTGGTTCTGACGGGTAGCCTCACATGGCGCGATGGTACAGTCGGGGTAACCCAGACTGTTAGCTCATCATCTAACGTTTTCTCTAAACCCTGCGTTACACAGATAGCTAAAGTCTGCCCGTTCAGAAGATGTGAACTCCTCCCATGCGATCTGTCGCTCCGATTACGCAGTGGATGGATTCGTCCTTGACGTCGTTGAGACAGCCAGTGGCGACAATGAAGACATCACAGTGTGGTATCCTCAGTCTGCTTCTCATCTGCATGCGGTTCTCTGTTCTTTAGGTAAACTCGATATGTACAAACTAGCAAATTTATCCTGCTAACTGTGTCGTGATTTCAACGATGGGAATAATCTACTTACCGACTAAACTCCTAACGCGGCATGACCCGATACGCACAGTCGCCATCGAAGTCGCAGGACAGGCGTTCGAGGCTCTCTTGCTTGGGGTAAGCGTATGCTTAAGCTCGAGCGGGTCATCGTGAGGAGGATTCAGAGACCCATGGGAGTCAGGGCCGTCAAAAGATGCTGTAGGGATGAGGCGAAGGGTGAGGGAAGGATGCGAGTTGTACGCTGCCCTAAAGTTAGGCTGGCAGGGAGGCTGTGGGAGACGTGCTGTGGTGTCCTGGCCAAGTTAGGGAGGCTGTGGAGGGCTCGCTGTGGTATCCTGGCCAAGTTCGGTGGGTAAGGAGGCTGTGTTTGGCGTGCTCGTAAACGGTGGGCGCGCCTGGTGTAAGTCAGTCCCAACCACGCCCCCACACGCCCATCCCGACCCACGCCCGCTACCGTTTTACTGGCCAGGTCCGGCCCCTCTGCCCCCTCGCCGCCACACGCCCGCGGCCACTGATGAAGGCGAGCACGCCTCCTACTGATGGCGTGGCAGTAGGAGGGGGACAGCTCGCGTTGCGTTTGACGATAATTATAGCAAGAAAACCGACTTCCCTGAATCTCACTGCACCGTGGACGTGTGTGCTTCAAGTCAGGAAGGTGGTGTTTTGCTGCTGTTAGTAGAGATGGAAGGTTGCGGGAGTAGGCAAGAGAGACCATTAGTTCCTGAGGACCTGTTCTTATGCCTCCCAGATAGCCTGTGTCATTTCACTGCTGCGCTTTTACTGCAGGCAGTGATAGAGCCATCTCAACGGGCGTCAGGAAGACAATGCCTTCCCGAAAGGCATCATATCTGTATGGATACGAAGGATCTTGATTACCGGTCCCGAAGAGTGCAGTATTTGGATATACATCTTGGGGCTCTGAATTCTAGGCTTATCAGAACAGGCGGGTTATATCTGCGAGCTACGACAGGGCGTCGGAAGGTCCACCAGCCGACCTTTGCCGGTGAGACTCCGACCGTGATCGACGGGTGATAGAGCTGTCGCGCGCGCCCCCTGTGTGAGGCTGGCGAGCCAGTGCGATAATCCCGGCCCACTGAGGGGCGGCTGGACGGGGCTGTGCTGCCGCTGCCTTGATGGCTGCTTGCTGGCGGTGAAGGGGGTAATGATAGGTTGCGTCGGGGTGGGGTTGATGAGGCGGTGTGGAGCGGTCGGCGGTAGCAACGCCGTGTAGGGGGTTGCAAGGCATGGGGGCGCCCCCGGGCGGTATATTGCTAGTGATATACGCCACCGTAAATGGCTTAGTAGCAGTGTTTACATACGTGAAGACCTTATCACATCTGTTTATTACGGAGTTATTTACAGGGGCCGGCCAGGGGATGGAGGCTTGGACTGCCCTGCCCTGCCCTGCCCTGCTCTACCCCAGGTAGATAATAGGGCCTTGGCCAGGGAGTGAGAAAGAGACCCCGTGATCCTCTCGCAGGAACCTGAATGCGAGGTTGGTGCTCGTGGAAGGTGGGGACGGGGTCTCCCGAGGCCTCGAGGAAGAAGCGAGACAAATGACACGATATAATAGTCGCAGTAAAGCGGGCTAATACGTGTTGAGGAGAGGCCGGTCCGTGCGTGCAGTGGACATTAGCTTGGGGTATATCTGGCAAGCTCCTCCCTTCCCCGAGACCTCCCCTTCTCCCACCCACCCCAAACCTCTCTCTCCTGTACGGTCCAGTACGCTCATAATAGTGGTATAAAATAGCCATTAAACACTCGAGGTGTATAAGTGGCGGAGGGAGTGGGGGGGATGATGCAGGATGCTCCGTGGTGTAGGAGACTCAGGAGGCTGGGAGGAGGGAGGGGGGAGGTCCGCATCCTTCACTCCCTCGAGTCTAATAGCCGGACTTTAATTGTGTATTAGTGATGGGTTCTGAAGGTTGATTTGTATCGCCACAGGTGAGGTGGTTGCAGGAGCCGGCTGGGTGCAGGGCGTACCCTCGAGCACGACGGTACGATCCTCGGCCGCAACGGTGCGACCCTCGAGAACGACGGCACGATCCTCGAGCACAGCGGTCCGACTCCGTAAAAGCACGGCGTTTCGACCTCAGGTGTAATGATGGCCCGGCCTATTGACCTGATCCCTTAAGTTTCAGGTCGAAGACCAGACCATTAAAGACCTCACGGGTCGGGATGTCGTGCTCAGGGGTCGAGCCGTCGTGCTTGAGGGGTCGATCCGTCGTGCTTGAGGGGTCGAACCGTCGTGCTCAAGGGCTAGTACCGTTGTGCTCGAGTACGTAAGATATTCCGGGCCTAAACGCATCCCTTCATGACTGCTACCGTACGACCCTCATCTCCACGATCGGTCGGGTACAAGGGGTGATGGGCCAAGGGGCAGGGCAGGCAGGCAGCGTCATCACC
Source organism: Panulirus argus (assembly GCA_038088735.1). Classification (NCBI taxonomy): domain Eukaryota; kingdom Metazoa; phylum Arthropoda; class Malacostraca; order Decapoda; family Palinuridae; genus Panulirus; species Panulirus argus. The sequence continues at coordinate 10,822 of JAYMFT010181899.1, forward strand.
TGACGCGGCTAATGCAAGTCCCTTTGTTCCCCCACCCTGTTGGCATATGGTGACCTTGTGCGACCCGCTCTGTGACCCCCCAGGGGCAGAAGAGCACCTGTCGTGGGAGACAGGTGCTCTGCCACACCGGTTTTGGCCACAGATGCACAGTTGATACTTCCTTTTCAAGCCCGTTTTGTATCCGATTGTACTTTCCAAGGGATTTTTACGTATTTTGAATGATTTGCCATAATCGTCTGTACGATTTTTAGTAATTTGGCATTACATGTCCTCGTAAGTGAACAAGGCAATTGAGAAAACAGGTTTCACTCCCGCGGAGTGTTTGTTTGCGGACCCAGCTGTGGGGGTAGAAGACCTCCGACACAATCGTAAGGTATACGTAAGGTAAGGTAAGGTCCCACACCCAGTTGTGGGGGTAGAAGACCTCCCACACCATCGTAAGGTATACGTGAGGTAAGGTAAGGTCCCAGACCCAGTTGTGGGGGGTAGAAGACCTCGTCCTGAGTTGGCGGCTGGAATGACCTTCCCCCCAGAGGCTCCCAATGTATCGTAGAGGCTATTGATGTATTGTACACGCTCCTGATACTTGGCAGAGGCTGGTGGTGTATCGTACAAACTGCTAACGTTCCACAGAAGCTCCTAACGCACCGAAGTGGCTCGTGGTATATCGTAAAGGATCCTGATATGTTGTAGAGGTTTTAGATGTATCGTAGAGACTCTAGGTGTATCTTAGGAGCTCCTGGTGTATCGCATGGGTTCCTGGTATATTGGAGAGGTCCCCAGTGCATCATAAAATGCTCCCGGTGTATCGTAAGAGCTCCTGGTGTATCGTATAGGCTCCTGGTATACTGCTGAGGTCCCCTATGTATCGTAGGGGCTCCTGATATATCGTAGGGGCACCTGGTGTATCGCAAGGGCTCCTGATGTATCATAGGGGCTACTGATGTGTCGTAGGGGATCCTGATGTATCGTGGAGGCTCCTGATATATCGGAGGAGCTCCTAGTGTATCGTAGGGTCTCCTGATGTATCATAGGGGCTCCTGATGCATCCTAGGAGCTCCTGATGTATCGTAGGGGTTTCTGATGTATCGTAGGGGCTCCTGATATATCGTAGGAGCTCTTGCTGTACTGTAGGGGCTCCTAATGTGTCATAGGGGCTTCTGGTGTATTGTAGGGTCTCCTGATGTATCGTAGGAGCTCCTGATGTATCGTAGG
>JAYMFT010181910.1:0-12036 GCA_038088735.1 Panulirus argus
CCCATGTCTTTCCCAATAACTATGACCTTGCACATTTCAAAAGACAGGTCTTTCACTTTCTCAAAAATTCATAAATAATTTCCCTTGTCTTTTCTTTTCTGTTTCATGATTCTCTATATTTCAATTAAGGCCTGGCCTTGATGTGGACTTTTTTCCATGACTGGAGCCTTCAACATAAAAAAAAACATTCCTTCCTCCAATTGTGTAGCTTTAAAACTTACTACTTGTGTTTTTCAAATCAATTAATACCTGTCCTTTTTGAGAGGCAAGTTTCCAATTCCTCAAAGGTTATCAGACTATTGCTTTGCTTTTCTATCTTTTGCCTACCCCATCCCAAATCCAAGGGCCTACCTTGATGACTGAGAAAAATTTCTCTCTGAAAGCCCCTTGCAATCAAGGTGAAAATTTGTAGAATAAAAAATGTAGATGACATTTTTGGATACAGATAATACTACACTTACCCTTTTAATGAGAATTTTCAGGATGATTTGTCTAAATTACCTACTTAGTCCTTTAAAATTAAAACAAAAAATTAAGGACTGAGAAATAGAAGACTAATTAGAGTTTCTCTGTCTTTCATAAAGAATAATTTAGTTGATACTGATAGTTGATACTGATGACAAAGGAAATGGAGAAATTTATGTATGGCCTCCTAAAGATGTAAGTCTAAGGGTTAGGAAAGGAACTCAGTTCCTCTAAACCCACAGGAATACATAATGATACAACATTCAATCTTCAAAAGCAAGTTTTTTTTATGTAACCATCGGGTAAAGTATTCAGCCTAAAAAAAAAATGTGAATAAGAAAGAAATCTATCCTTTAATCTTGTCCTTTAATCATGTCCTTTGTTACCTCCATGAGTACTGGATTTCCCAAAGATCTCCATCTTTTGAAACAAGTCAATTACACTGATATGTCCAACAGAATCTAAAATGGCATGTCCTGAGAATGAGTAGTGAAATGTATTACTACTAACTGAGCTACCTCATTCTAGCTTAGCATTATGTAAAGGCATTTAGAAAGTATTTTCCCATGTCTTCCATACTGCACGAGGAGGCAAATAAACTGTCAAGCTTACAAAGAAACACCTGTCATAAAATGAAAAATGGGGATTTAAGTATTGAAGAATAAGTATGATATGGGTAATAAGTAGTAGTTGATAGGCAGCCACTGACCACACTTGACAACACAACTCACACAACTCATTCTTTGTAACTCTACATTTTCTTGTGTTGATCACTATGTGCTAGCCCTGCCTTTTGGCAAAATGGTATTAGTAATATATAGAAATAGTAGGTAGGAATATTAGACAGGAGCATTAGATAGAAACATTAGATAGAAGCAGTAGGTACAAACATTAGGTGGATGCATTAGGTAGAAGTAATAGGTTGGAACATTAGGTAGACACATTAGAAGGACGTGGTCAGTGGAAGGATTAGGCAGAAGTCTTTAGAATCACTTTGCTACAGTTGCTCTGCCAGTGTCCTGTTAAGTGTGATGTATTAAGACTAGGCAGCCCTGGAGTTCACCAGTTAAGGGAACTCTTTTTTCCATGGCCACCCCCTTGAGTAAGTTCCCAAAGGGAAGGGGTATCAGAGATATGGATAGATAGATAAATAAAAACATGATATGAAGGAAAATTCTCTGATGATGATAGCAGTTCTCATTACAAATTAGGATATGACACCTCAGAAAAGTATGAGTGCTTGTGTTGTCAGCTGAAATTTAATTCAGTTAAACAAAAGAGATGACTCTAACATACCAATGTGAAGCATAGGTCTTAAAATGCTGAAGTACTCCACTCAAAATACCCTCCTTATCACTAACTTTGAACCCAATCTTTCATGTTTTAGTGCCAGACTGGAGCAACTCTCAAGAGTCAGCTGAGCAAGGATGAAGTAATTATTACTCAAAAATTTAAGAATTTCATTTATTTGCTAGGACCTAGAAAGGACATTTTCATATTCAGTAAATGAGTAGATTTGTAAATAAACTTACAGTTAAGATGTTAGAGAGGTTCCCTATCCTTGTTCACCATGAGAACATTAGGACAAAATAAATTACATTGTCCTTTTTTTGCATGATTTCTCCTTGGAAAAAACATGAGGTGCAGTTGGTACACTACATGGAACAATAAGAAAACATCATTCTCCTTTTTGTTTATATATCTATCTATATCTCTGATGCCTGTCTCATTCTGGAACTCCCTCAAGGAGATGGCCAAGGCCATAGAGTCTCCATAAATAATGAACTCCAGTGCTGCTTTTAGCCTTTAGTGCCTCAACCTTAGCAGGCCAGTGGCAGAGGGCAAGTCTTGCGCAGTGTTTGCAGAGGCTCCTACCTATGATGTTCCTACTGACTACTTCTACCTAATACTCAAGCCTAAAGTTCCTACCAACTACTTCTACCTATTGTTCCTCCCTGAATGTTCCTATCTACTGTTCCTACCATTTTGCCAAAAGGCAAGAATAGTACATAGTGCTCACCACAAGAAAATCTAGAGTTACAAGGAATGAGCTGTGTGAGTTAAGTGTTGTCAAGAGTTATGTATGACAAGGAGAGCTTGCATGTTTGTGGACAGAATGCCAATTGTCCATCTGTAGGTGAAGCAGAAAGTAAAGACAGCTACTGGGTCAGAGGAATGCAACTTGACAACTACTGAAGTGCTTGCTTACTATGCAACTGTCACTAACCTTCCTGGTGCCCAGGCAGGTAGTACTGGTAATATACCTCCCTGGTCATTGGCTGCCTACCAATGAGAAGAAAAAATACCCTTATATAATTCCTATGAACTAGGACTTGAAGGAAAGATCCTTTACATCTTTGGATACTGTCTGCTGAAAGTTGGGCCGAAATTTTTGTAATTGCTTTTATGTATTAATTTTAAAAGTCCACAGCATAGGATTGATGAATGCTTTATTAGTCTGAATAACCCCTATTTATTTTAACCAACAATCTGAGAAAAGAATCTCAGAATTATCAGTGATCCCATTCTTACAATGATCACAAAATAATCCTGAGATTATCACTTTTTTTAGACCACATATCATCTCTGTGACTAAGTCTTTGAACTACACTGTAAGACCTATTGCTGTAATTTTTCTTACAACATTGTTGTTATACTTTTTTTACCCCAAAAAATATCTTTACATGTCTCTTTTATAGAAATAACGCAAAACATTTTTGAAGTGTTTAACAACATTCAATAAAGTGAAGATCCAAACCATTGCTATCAGTTTAAGAACTTGAATTACAACTGTCATCTGGACACTTACAGCTAGTTCTGTGCTTAAAACTTTGAAATTTGAATTACTTTAAAGTTAATTTTTCTTGCAACTTTTTCACTGTCCCTCCACCCTAAAAGAAATTCCCTATATTCTTTTCTTATATAAAAGCAATAATAACCCCTTTTAAATTTTAAGACTTTCAGCTGAATATATTTGCCATAAATATAAGTCACAAACTTGAAGACTTTCATGTCGACACTTCCAACTAGTCCTATGCATAAATAAAGGGTCATAAACTGCTTTTAAAAGGCTTTTCATAAAGACAGAATTAAGTGCAGAACAAGGACTTAGGATCAAAAGATGAATTAAGTAATTATTTCAGAACACTGGAACTGTTCTTATGTCAGACTAGATTTAATGTATGAAATAACTTAATGTCATTAAATTCAGGGTGACAGTTAAGACAAATCTTTAGCTTGCTTACTGAATCACTGAATGGGAAGTAATTTTTTATCCAATATGTTCAAAAAGTCTACTTCTGATTCACTGTAAGACTGAAAATCAAGTTTAAAGTGTCTTCATATACCACTTAGGAAAAAAAGCAGCTTCATATGCCACTTAGGAAATAAAGCATTTTATTTTCTAAGTTTGCTGACATATTAAATGAATAAAGAGATAACATGATTTACTTTTGTTTTAAGAGATTGTTCCATATTCATAGTAAGCTTAACCCTTGGGCTGCAATGTGTTAATACACTGGTCTGTTATGATAGTTGCAATTTGCCAGCAGACCCACAAAGATTTTGGTGTCGATGTTTTAAATTCAAGCAGATGTATGATTCCATATCTTAAACATAAATGTCACTAGCAAAGAGTATCATGCATCCCAGTCACCCATAGATTGTGAAAGAGAGTGTAATTGTGTCATCAAGGTGGTAAGCCAGATTTACATGGCAAGTGTTAAATTCAATTTTGTTATGAAAGGAACAGTTTCTCTTGTATTAGTGTTTATATTTTGGATGAAAATCATTTTTTTTGCTCCATTTCTTCATATAAATAAGTTTCTGTGTGTAAGTGATATGTAAAGACATAAAGAGTGTATGTAGTAAATGAAAATGTGTATACCATGTAAAAAAATATGATATGTAAATGATCCATATGAGATGTGTAAAACTGTGAATGGAAAAAAGCCATAAAGTGTGCAATGAGTTCAGGTGTATGTCAAATAAAATCACACTGGGAACAAACCCATAATCATCGTATACTTTCATAGATAAGAAGCATCCATGCCATCAGCCAGACTCTCCTTTATCAAATCTGTACTCTCTTACACCAGTATATAGAAAAGTATTATATACTAATTTTTGGGGTATTTTCCTTAATATCATATTTTCTAAGGAGGATTTTTTCTTTGGATATGAATCATTTTAGACATATGGCACAGTTTAGGGTTTAAAACATAACACCTAAAACAGCATCAGCTACTGTTTGGGAAATAAAGCATTCTAATCTGCCATATAATAAACATCTTTAGGACAGTTCAAGGTTCTGGTATATACATTAAATTAGTGATATTTTCAGAAATTTCTATCTGTTATGTCCTTCCACTGTCACTAATGATATAGCAGGTGGTTTTACAGATTTATCCTATGCAGGATTATAAATAAGGGATGAAATTCAATTTTCCCAGGAAATCAACACTAAATCACCTGCCATTTTAACTAAAGTGAGAGTCATAAGTTTAGCAGAAACGTTAATATGAGATGGGGATGGACTAGAGAGTACAAACTCATCTTTATAACTTAGCTATATATGCAGAAAATTTGTATTTCAATTTAAATTAATCAGACAGCATACTTGGCACAAGTCTATTTTAGACCCTGCAACCTTCTTTATGTTGCAGGCAAGCAACAGCAAAGTAAACTGAGCAATCTTCTGTGCTATCTGCATTCCAATTGTAGTGCTCTGTGAAACATGTTTCCTTATTAAAATAAGATTTATCTCTAAGATCATTATTTAGGTATTACATGAGCAGGCTTTCCTTTTAAAGTTATCCATACAGAAACTAAGAACTCAGTTTGCAGTATATCAGCACTGTAATTAAAATGCTGACTAAATTGTAACTGTAATTATTTCCTCATATGCTTGCATGATGTGAAACCTGATTCTGGGACTTCTTATGATACTGTCCAACCTTCATCATACAGATGACAGAACTTACTTATGAATTAGTGTTATTACTTCTTTATTACCTTTTTCATTCAAAAGCAGTGATCATAATCCATATTTGCATATACTTGTACAGTGTATTTATACAGTCTCTAACTGCTGTTTTGGTGAGGATAGTAAATAACTGGGTATTTAAGGTACAAATCCTGTACATACAACCAGCCCCTTGTAGATCATTAAATACATACATGAGACTGCCACAGCAGTCTCCACTTCATCACGGAAGTATACTTTGTAGAGCCATTACTGGTTTTAAGCAAAGAAAAGAGAAAGCATTTTCAATTTGATTATCTGTGTTTCAGTTTCATATTCATCCATTATAACAAACCTGTCATCAATTGCTTGTATCTCTGACTCATAAAGCTAATTGATCCTTGCCAGGGCAACTCTCAGATGGAAAGATGATAGCCACTGCTTCTTAGAAATGATATCTGGGATTGTTACGATGAGTGCCAGCCACATTAATCTACACAGTAAAGAATGGCTTCCTATACAGTACTCAGTATTCTTACTACGAAGTGAAAGCTGATCCATTGTTAATTTAAGATGTAAGGAACTATTCACAGCTATGGATAACTTGCTCTAGTAAGCTCAACTGAAGTTGTCTAATATCTTTATTCAGAACATACAAAGTCTAAGCAATCTACAGAAGACTCATGAGGACAAAGCCTGTGTTGCCTCATGTTTGCAGTTGATGAAAACATGAGGTTACTAAGTGTCTACCACTTCACAGCCTGCATTAATGAGCTGCCATTTCATTCTGTGCTGTATTTCGAATATTCAAGTCTTTACTGATGATTGAGCATGAAGACTAGATAATATGACAGCAGTTTGCCTTGTTTCTGTAGCTAATTACCAGTTTGAAGTCCTCATACATGTGGTGCACTGGTGCTCTGTCTAATTGAAATGGGTGGAGGCTGAAACCCATTGATTTCCTTACTTTACTGTCAGGAAAAATAAACTAAAAGAAAAAAGAAAAAGTCACTTTCAACATCATCCTCAAGAGAAAAGCTTTTCATATGTAATTATGACCAAATAGTTTTTGAATTTTTATACCTAGACTTCATCTTACAATAATGGAGCAAAAGTATGGCTGTCCCTGCATGTGATTACTATTTTTGTGTTATATATACCAAATCTATATTCCTATACATGCATGTACACACAAACACACATGCCTAGCTTATGTGACGGAAATAAATAAGTCCAAAGTGGCAGTAAGAATAGGCTTTAAACTTAGTAGAAACTTCTGTTATTATCAAAGAGCACAACCTTGAAATTTTTCCCATTTAGTATTTCCCAGTAAAAAAAAAAAAGAAATAGTATACATTAAATGAAATAAGCATTTGTGCGGACCATATCCAGCACAGGCCACTATAGTCCGAAAGCAGACAGATCACCATGGTCACAGCATCTGAAGACTGGGGACTAGGGGTAGTAGGGCCGTGACAGGGGTGGTGGTCTTTGAAGGGAAGAGACTTTCCAGGGGTGGGAGTTTGGGGATGGGAGGGCCAAGCTAGGAGGTTGGGATATGGGGATTGGAAGATTGAAGGGGAGGCAGCAAATGTTACATGCATTGGTATGGAGGAGGGAAGGAAGAGGATACAAGTGCAGGGGCCTATAACAAAGAGGAAGGTAAGAAGGGTAATAATGAGGCTGAAGGTAGGAGAGGCACCTGGAGTGGATGGGGTTACAGCTGAAATGTTGAAGCATGGAGGAGAAAGATTATTAGTGTGGATGCATCTTATATGTAATTTAGCATAGAAACAAAAAGTTGTGCCTGAGGATTGGATGAAAGCTACAATTGTTCCTTTATTCAAAGGAAAAGGTACTAAGGATGTATGTAGCAATTATAGGGGAATAAGTCTGTTAAGTATATCAAGAAAAGGATATGCAAGAATATTAATTGACAGTGATGGAAGTGATTGAATGCAGAATAAGTGAAGAGCAAGGGGGTTTAAGGAAAGGTAGGGGATGTGTGGGTCAGATTTTTGTAGTAAAGATGACCATGAAAAAGTATTACCTAAAGGTAAGAAGTTGTATGCAGCTTTTATGGGTCTGGAAAAAGTGTATGATAGAGTCGAGTGGAATGCTTTGTGGGATGTGTTAAGGATATATGGTATAGGGGGACAACAGTTGGATGGTGTAAAAGCCTTATATAGAGGAGCAGATGCATGTGTATGAGTGGATGGAGAGCCAAGTGAAAGTTCTGGGATACATGTAATTGTGAGGCAGGCTGTGTGATGTCACCATGGCTTTTTAATACATATATGGATGGAGTGATAAGAGAGATGAAAGCAAAACTAGGGAAAAGGGGTGCAGAGATGGAGTGTGGTGGTCAGATATGGTGGCTAGTGGCAAGCCTGTTTGTGGATGATACTGTATTGTGTGCAGAGAGTGAAGAGGAGCTGCAGAAAGTTGCATGTGTGTTTTATGATGTGTGTAAAGGGGGGAAATTGAAGGTAAATGCAAGCAAAAGTAAAGTAATGGTGTTTGAAAGGAAACAGAGTGAAAGTATAGATTTTGTGAAACCATATAGAATGAAAGAAGAATGTATACTAAATTGTGCTATGGATATGGGGGGAAAAAGACTGGAAAAAGTGAGGGAATTGAAGTATCTGGGAGCTGTCTTAGGTAAAAGTGGTAATATTGAAGGAGAGATAAGAGAGAGAGCAGTACAGGGTAGAAGAGTCATTGGGTCCCTGAATAGAATAACGAAGGGTAGAGGTGTAAATATAGAAGTGAAGAGAGGATCAAGAGACAGCATAGTCCTCCCAACCCTGACCTATGCAGCCAAAACATGGACATGGAATGAGGCACAGAGGGCCAGAATCCAGGCTGTGGAAATGAGCTATTTGAGAAGAGCATGTGGTGTGACTAGATGGAATGAAGAAAGAAGTGAAAGTGTGTATGAGAGATGTGGCATGGCAAGGAAAGCAAAGGGAGTGAATTGTGGAGTGGTATAATGGTTGAAACATAATAATTTGAGGTGGTTTGGGCACATGGAAAGAATGCAAGAGTGGGAGTTTACAAGGAGAGTGTATGATAGTACAATTAATGGGGTTAGTGTGAGTGGAAGACCACTTGTGACATGGGCATTAAGGCTATCAACATCAAACTACATGCTCAAAAAAATAAATGAAATAGAATAAATATATTTATTTACTTATTATAATTGCTTGCTATTTCCCATGTTAGTGGGGTTGCACCAGGAAGTAGACAAAGAAAGACCCATCCACTCTCATATACATGTATACACATATATGCACAAATACATACATGTACATATATATACATTTATGTACACATAAATACATATACATATACATACACATACATATACATAAACACACATGTACATATTCGCAGTCATTCACCTTTATCCATTCCCGGAACCACCCAGCCCACTAGAAACAGCATCGCCATCCCCTGCAACAGCGAGGTAGCGCCAGGAAACAGACGAAGAAAGGCCTCATCCACTCATGTCCATTCTCTAGCTGTCATGTGTAATGAACTGAAACCACAACTTCCAATCCACATCCAGACCCCACAGACCTTTCCATGACTTACCCCAGACATTTCACATGCCCTGGTTCAGTCCATTGCGGTCCATTGACACCATGTCGACCCCAGTATACCACATCGTTCCAATTTACTCTATTACATGCACGCCTTTCACCCTCCTATATGTTCAGGCCCCAATCACTCAAAATCTTTTTTTACTCCATCCGTCCACCTCCAATTTCTTCTCCTGCCTCTCCTTGTTCCCTCCACTTGGCACATAAATTTTCTTTGTCAACCTTTTCTCACTTATTCTCTCCATATGTCCAAACCATTTCAACACATCCTCTTCTGCTCTCTCAACCACTCTTTTTATTACCACACATCTCTCTTACCCTTTCGTTACTTACTCGATCAAACCACTTCACACCATATATTGTCCTCAAACATTTCATTTCCAACTCATCCATCCTCCTATGTACAACCCCATCTATAGCCCATTCTTCTCAACCATATAATATTTTTGGAAATACTATTCCTTCAAACATCTAATTTTACTCTCTGAAATAAAATTCTCTCCTTCCACATGTTTCTCATCACTCACAGAACCTTTGCTCCCTCCCCCAACCTATGAATCACTTCCACTTCCATGGTTGCATTTACTGCCAAGTCCACTCTCACATATCCAAAACATTTCACTTCCTCCAATTTTTCCCCATTCAGACTTACACCCCACCTAACTTGTCCCTCAACCCTGCTGAACCTAATAACCTTGCAATTATTCGCATATGCTTTCAACTTTCTCCTTTCACACACTCTTCCAAACTCAGTCACCAACTTCTGTAGTTTCTTACTCGAATCAGCCACCAGTGCTGTTTCATCAGCAAACAACAAATGATTCACTTCCCAGGCCTCCTTATCCCACATAGACTACATTCTTGCCCCTCTTCCCAAAACTCTTGCATTTACCCCCTCACCACCCCAACCATAAACAAATTAAACAACCATGGTGACATCACACACCCTTGCCACAGACAGACCTTCACTGGTAATCAATCACTCTCCTCTCTTCCTAATCATATACATGCTGTACATCCTTGATAAAAACCTCTCACTGCTTCTAGCAGCTTATCTCCAACACCTTATATTCTCGGGACCTTCCACAAAGCAATTCTGTCAACCCTATCATATGCCTTCTCCAGATCTGTAAATGCCCCATACAAATCCATTAGTTTTTTGAAGTATTTTTCACACACATTCTTTAAAGCAAACACCTGATCCACACATCCTCTACCACTTCTGAAACCACACTGCTCCTCCCCAATCTGATGCCCTGTACATGACTTCACCCTCTCAGTCATTTCCCTCCCATATAATTTTCCAAGTATGCTTAACAACTTTATGCCTCTGTAGTTTGAACACTCATCTTTACCCCCTTTTCCTTTGTATAAAGGCACAATACATGCATTCCTCCAATCCTCAGGCACTTTACCATGATCCATAAATACATTGAATACCTTTACCAACCAATCAACAACACAGTCACCCCCTTTCTTAATAAATTCAACTACAGTACCATCCAATCCCACTGCCTTGCCACATTTCTTTTTCTGCAAGGCTTTCACCACCTCTTCTCCTTTCACCAAACCACTCTCCATGTCTCTCTCTCTTCGTATACCAACCTAACCTAAACACTCTACATCTGCCACTCAAATCATCAAGTACATTCAACAATCCTTCAAAATACTCCATCTCCTCCTCACTCTATGACTACCTGTCATCACTTCCCCCTATGCTCCCTTCACCAATGTCCCCATCTGTTCTCTTTTCTTTTGCACATTATCTGCCTCTATCCAAAACATCTTTTTCTTCTCCCTAAAGTTTAATGATATCTTCTCACCCTAACTCTCATTTGCCCTCTTTTTTAACCCCTGCACCCTTCTCTTGACCTCCTGCCTCTTTCTCTTATATGACTCCCAATCATTTGCTCTCCTTTAAGTCCTGCCCAAATGCCTCTCTTTTCTCTTTCACTATCAACCTTACTTCATCCCATCACTCACTACCCTTTTTAATCTGCCCACCTTCCATCTTTTGCATGCCACATGCATCTCCTGCACAAGCCATCACTGCTTCCCTAAATACATCCCATTCCTCACCCACTCCCCTCACTTCATTTGCTCTCACCTTTTGCCATTCTTCACTCAGTCTCTCCTAGCATTTCTTTACAAAAACCTCCTTTCCAAGCTGATTTCCTCTCACCACTTTTCTCCCTAGCATTATCTCCTCTTCCCTGAAAACCTCTACAAACCTTCACCCTCACTTTCACAAGATAGTGATCAGACATCCCACCAGCTGCCCGTCTCAGCATATTTATATCCAAAAGTTTCTCTTATACACCTAGCTATTAATACATAATCTAATTATGCCTGTTGACCATCTCTCCTACTTATATATGTATACTTGTATATACATCTCTTTTTAAACCAGGTATTCCCAATCACTAGTCTTTTTTCAGCACACAACTCCACAAGCTCTTCACCATTTCCATTCAAAATTCTGAATACCCCATGCACACCAATTATAATCTCAATTGCCACATTACTTACCTTCGCATTTAAATCATCCATCACTAATACCCGGTCTCATTCACCAAAACTGCTGAAACATTCACTCAACTGCTTCCAAAATACTTGACTCTCATGATCTTTCTTCTCATGGCTAGGTGCATAAGCACCAATAATCACTCATCTCTTGCCATCCACTTCAGTTTTAGCCACTTCAGTCTAAAAGTTACTTTCTTACACTCTATCACACACTTCTAGAGCTCCTGCTTCTGGGGTAGTGCTTCTCCTTCCACTTGTCCTCTTACCAGCCCCCTGACTTTACTCCCAAGAATTTCCAAACCATTCTTCCACTTTATCTATTTATTAATATCTATTATACTGATAACTGTTTCCTGCATGAGCGAGCTAGCGCCAGGAAACAGATGATGAAAGATGCATCCACACATACACACACACACACATATATATATATATATATATATATATATATATATATATATATATATATATATATAT
>JAYMFT010181921.1:0-12036 GCA_038088735.1 Panulirus argus
ATGGTGAGAATCGCTCTGAACGAGTTATTAGGTTCTGATCCCATGATTAATATTGCTCTTAATGACATTCGGCCGAGTCGTTGTGGCAGATGTTTGGATGAAGGATGAAATACAGAGCTCTGGCTACAGTGCAAAGTGTGTCATCCTGATGTAGACTACTGTAGTTCCAGTGTATCATCGTGTTGTAAATTGATGTAGTTCCATAGTGTATCATCTTCTTGTAAAATGCTGCAGCTCTACAGTGTATCATCGTGTTGTAGAATACTGTAGTTCCATAGAATATCATCATGTTGTAGAATACTGTAGTTCCACAGTGTAGTATTGTTTTGTAGAATACCGCAGTTCTATGGTTTAGCACTGTATTGTAGAATACTGTATTTCCTCTTGTTTGCATAGTGTTGTAGAATACTGTTGTTCCATAGTGTAGTATACTGTTGTAGAATACTGTTGTTCCATAGTGTAGTATACTGTTGTAGAATACTTCAGTTCCATATCACGGATATACCTTCGTATTACTTCTTTGTAAAAACATATTTATTTTAATACTAATAATCTTTTATACACAGAATTCATAAAGATTCTGTTGTATAATGAAACTTTTCCAAATCAATGAAATGCAGTAACTGTCTTGACGATAATTTATGAACGTCATACACCGGAAGTTGATAACGCTGATATCTTTTCCTTCCATGACCCCTCCCCTCACCAGAGCGTCCATCTGCCACAATGGCAGATTTCATTATTCATTTATTGAGTCATTCACTTTATCTGGAGAGCGAGATGTCACTGTCAGATGGGTCAGCAGAAGGGTATGGTTTTGTATATTTTTCTGTATATGCTTATATGTACTTGTATGTGTGTGTGTGTGTGTGTGTGTCTGTCTGTCTGTCTGTCCGTGTGATTATTTGTGATGACTATTAGTGTGTTACGGGGATAGAGTTTTTAATGCGTGTTGTATGTATGAAGCATGCCTTTGCTCCATCTTTCCCAAGGAGGGAATGAACACCGGGGCTGGGTGTGGGCCAACTGCCACGGCCAGGATTCGAACTCATGCAGCCCAGCCCTAGTGAGCCCTTGGTGACTCAATCTGTAACGTTAACCAATACACTATGGAGGTCCGTGTACTTACCTACTACATACGTGTTATTACCTATTTATACCGTACGACAAGGGAGTTTTACACTTCTGGGGCCCCATCTCTTGAACATTCATTATCATGCGGCTTTTTAAATCCATGTGTGCTGTCTGAATAAATCATGTCCTCAATCGTCTTATTCCATTGCTAAATATTTTCTCATCCATATACATGCAAGCTCTTATAATGTTTGCCATGAAACAGTTTGTTTCCTTGATTGACATGAAACTGGAGACAGTTAGGGACGATGTCGACCCATATAACCCTATCGCACACAGAATCCTGAAGCCTATCTTCTGCTAAATAGTAATCATACTGAGACCTTCTTTCCCTTTGTTCCATCCTCAGCACTTAACATATGCTCTGGTTAACTTTTATCAATCCATATGTCAGACAAACTATGGAGACTGTTTAGATCCCCTCGTAAGCTGTTGCAAACCTCTTCACGTTTCACTTCCTTGATGAGCTTTGCGTACCTTCAGGTAAGTCATTAACATAGATCAAGAAGAATAATGGTCCCAAAGCAGAACCCTGTGGCTCTCTGCTTGCCACCTCGGCCCATTTGGAGAAGACTCTAACATGAGTCCTTTGTTCCCGTCCACTGAGATAATCCTCTGTCCAATGAAGGAGTTTCCCCTTCATTCCTGCCTGGTGATCCACCTTCTTAATCAGCCTCAAATACAGTACAGCATCTGAAACTTTCTGGCGGGCCAGATGCAAACGATCCACTCTCCTTTTGTTTAGGACTGACCTTACTTTCTCGAAAACTCAAACAAAAAGATTTGTTACACGACCTCATTTCTCTAAAAGGGGGCCGTCTCCCACTTAGGTAGTCTCCTTCGGTGGAAAGTCATCCACTTGTTTTTTCTTTTTTTTTTCAAAACCTTACACACCACACTTGTTAGTGAGACCTGTCTGTAGTTCAGCGACTGTTCCCGGTCTACGTTCTTACAGAAAGGTATGACATTTGCCCTTTTCCATTCGTGTAGCATTTTGCCTATCTTTATTGACGTCTTGAAAGTATTTCTGATGGTTTGTCTTGCATGTCTTCAGCACATACAGTGAAACTTCATCTGGACCATGAATCTTGTGTGGGTCCGGCACTTTTAGTGTTGCGTTGTTTTTGTTTCTAGATATCTAGAGAAAGAAACATGGGACTCCATCTCAGTCAAAATGGCTTTCACGGCTGGAGGCATCCCGACTAGTGAAGTTGTAATATTTCCATGAAAATGCAGTATCAGATCTGCCTAGGAATAACCACTGAGCCTTCCCAAAGTGTCAAATTTGGCAGATAGCGAGGGGGATGGACTATGGATGTGCCCAGCTGGAAGTGACAGAAACAAGAGTTTGGAAGACCTTAGTAATGCAGAGCTAAAACGAGGTCGAATGTTTTGAAAAAGTGTTGGTAGTTATCAGAGACTTGTCTTGGGCATATGTGTATTTGTTCCTGATCATCCAGGAGGGAGAAAGAAAGGGTTTCGACTCCACAAGGAACATTTCTCGTACAGCAAATTAATTCTTTGAGACGGACATAGAGAGCAACGTTTCGTGGTAGATCAATCATTCGATGATTTGTTAATAGTTTTGTAAACAATGGAAGGAATTGTGAGAAAAGTACACTAAACATAACATCAAAGCTACAGAAGGCAAAGAGATTTTAAACCAGATGGCTTCAAAGTTGGAAGACCCAAGATCCACGACGCAAGCACTAGATGCTTTAGTACTACAGTAAGCACAAGTACAGTCCTTTGAGCTGAAACAATAAACGATATGAGAGGTAGGTATTCGAAAGTGAAGAGGAGAGGCAACCTTGGAAAAATTAGTTTCATAGAGATCAGGTGATGAAGTAGACAGTTGCTCAGTTGATGCTCAGCTAAGAAGTAATGGATGTAAGACCACGATTGGTAAAGAAATGGGTATAGAAAAGCCAGGTCTAGCAGCTGTATCGCGTAGGGTGATGTGGGCACAGGTCACCTGATGGCCTTCCTCGACTGGTAATCTCGCCCTGACTTAACGATGGAGGAGCATCATCTTAATATAAAACTGGGAAAATCTAGAGTTATGAATTGTCGACTACTGTGTGAAATGGGGAGAGAGCGTGCGTTTGTGAATTGTATCTATGGGGGTTACCGGACTCTGACTACTTGCGTGTACGCCGCGAATAGAACACCACCTTCGACGAGGTTGAATCCCTAGGGTACAATCTCGTCGAAGAACTTTCACTCCAAAGGAGTCAGTCTTATTCTTCTTACAGATTGCAGCGCAGCCGTGAAGCTGCGGGAACCACTTGATAAGGGAGATACGTATAAATGTGATTGTCTTTGTTGATAGACTCCGCCTGGTTGACGTTACACCACGAGTGAGAGTCACCTTTGCGAGGCTGTATCATCATCAGCTGACCGGAGTAAAGTAGTGTAAAAGAACTTATTGCTCTAAAGGAGCCCATTCTGTCCCCGCAACTGACTCGTGTGGCACAGCCTTGAAGCTACAGATGCCAATAGATATGGGTGTCCAGGGGCTATGGACGCACGGTCCCTTTGTGAAAGGGATTTTTGGGGTGAAAAATAATTATATGTGGGTACATACATACATCAATGTGTGTAAAAATATGCGCAGAAAGTATGCATATATTCATGTAAGTTTGAATATATAGATGTTGATTTGGTTTTCTGCATGAAAATAAATGAATATATAGACTTCATAACAGTCCGCATCGATTGCACATTGATTACGGTAATTCAGGGACCTTCCTTTTCTTTTTGTTAACATATGGTAATGTTATTGGCTTATCCATCCTACGAGTGCAGTAGTCACTGCTGGATTAAGATTGGATGTGCTCAGTTGGTATCCTAGTCTGACGTCAGCTGAAATGGGTACCCCAATCTTTGAGTGACTGAAGGTCCCCCGACAGTAATTCGTGGTTAAGAATTCCATAAGGAATGAGAGATGGTTAGTATTTGCACCAGAAATGCTCGCCAACCAGTGAATTCACTTAATATGTAATGAAATTAGTACGTACCTGAGCAGTTGAGCATCATCTTTTAGTGCTTAAGTCACCTGGTGGCAAAGTAAATAATGTATTGTGTCATCGGTGTTTGGACAAGAGGTAAACCAGTCGGCGGTTTAAATAGAAAGGTGACAGTAGTAAGTTAACAGATGCGACTGTAAGTTAACTCTTGCAACACATATAAACGAAATCAGTGTCGCCAGATATGAATGTCAAGGGAATTTTTAACAAATGATGAATTGCTTGGAAGAAACCTTTACAAAGTGTAAAACATTATTACTATCATTACTATTATTATTATTACTATCATTATTATTATTATTTTTATTATTATTATCATTACTATTATTATTATTATTATTTTATCAGTTATTATTATTATTATATTTATTATTATTATTATTATTATCATTATTATTATTATCATTGTTATTATCATTATCATCATTATCATTATCATTATATGCTTGTCATTCCCCGTGTTATAAGAAACGGCCTCATTTGTTCACATCTACCCTCCAGCTTTCATGTATAATGTACCGAAACCAGTGCACCCTATCCACGATCAGGCCCCATGGATCTCTCCATGGCTTCCCCAAGTCAGTTCATATTTCTGGTTCAGCTCATCGACTGCACGTCGTCCCCTGTAAACCACATTGCTTTAACCCGCTCTATCCCTTGCACACCTCTCACCCTCCTGCATGTTCAAGCCTTAGTTTCCCCCACTTCCTTATTCCATCCACTTCTAACATGTATACCTTCTTTGTCATCCTCTTCTCACTCATCTTCTCCATATCATCATTATCATTATTATTATAATCATTACTGTTATAACTATTATCATTATAATCATAACTATCATTATTACTGTTATGATTGTTATTTTCATAATAGATATTATCGTTACTAATATGATTATAACTATCATAATCGTAATTATGATTATCATGATTGGCATTATGGTTATAATCATTTTCATTGTACTTCTGTTCCATACTATTATGATTATTATTACGATTTCATTATTGTTATCACCATGGCTTTATTTGTTGCATGTGTTTGAGTAATGAGACTGATCTCTGAATCCTTCAAGCATAAGAACTGATTTGTATATCAATGCAGAGTAAATTTTCCCATGGTTGTCCCAGGCATAAGAAAAAAAGCACTTGGGTTGTCTCCCCTAAAGAAAAGTAGATAAATGAATGAATTAAAAGAAAACTAAACAAATGAATAACAATAGATAAATTAGCATAGAAGTGAACAACAAATCACGGCACATTTAGCATAAAACTGAAATGGTATAAACAGTTCGGATATCACACCTGCTAGAACGTATAATGATAGCCCTACCAAAGCGTGTGATGACAGACCTACAGGACATATGATGACAACTCTACCATGAAGTAAGATAAGAACCCCAACAGGACGTATGATGAGACGCTACATAACAGAACGTATGATGACAGGCTTACTAGGACGCATGATATCAACCCTACGTAGACGTTTGATAACAGGCCTGTCGGGAAGCATGATGAAAAGTCTGCGAGGACGTAATATATCATACTTACTAAGACGTATGATGACAACTCTACCAGGTCGTATGATGACACCTTACCAGGATGTATGATGACAGGCCTACCAGGACGTACAATGACAACCCTATGGGGACGTATGATAACAGACTTACTAAAATGTATGATGACAGGCCTACCAGGACGTATGATGAAAGGCCTGCCGGGACATATGATGACAACTCTACGAGGAGGTATGATGACAACCCTACCAGGTCATATGTTGAAAAACCTACCAGGCCCCTACCCTACCTTGACATATGATGACGAGCTTACTTGGACATATGATGAAAGACCTACCAGGACATATGACGACAGGCCTATCAGAACGTATGATGACAAGACTAACAGGAAGTATGATAACGGGCTTAGCAGAACTTATGATGACAGGCCTAATAGGACGCATGATGACAGGCCAACCGAAATATATGATGACAGGCCTACCAGGACATATGATGACATAACTACTCGGACATATGATACAGCCTCACCAGAACGTATGATGACAGAACTACTCGGACATATGATACAGCCCCACCAGAACGTATGATGACAGAACTACTTGGACATATGATACAGCCCCACCAGAACGTATGATGACAACCGAACAGGACGTATGATGACATGTCTATCAAAGTATAATGACAGGCCCACCAGGATGTATGATGACAAGCCTACCAGGTGGTATGATGACAGGCCCACCAGGACGTATGATGACAGGCCTATCAGAAAGTATGATGACAGGCCCACCCGGACTTATTATGACAAGCCTACCAGGACGTATGATGACAGGCTCACCAGGACGTATAATGAGAAGCCTACCAGGACGTATGATGACAGGCCTATCAAGACGTATGATGACAGGCCTACCAGGACGTATGATGACAGACCTATCAGGACGTATGATGATAGGCCAACCAGGAGGTATGATGACAGGCCTACCAGGACATATGATGACAGGCCTACCAGGACATATGACGGCAATCTTACCAGAACGTATGGCGAAAGACCCACCAGGACGTATGATGGAGGCCCACCAAGACGTATGATGACAGGCCTACCAGGACGTAAGATGACAAGAATACCAGAACGTATGATGGCAGGCCTACCAGGACATATGATGACAAACCTCATTGGACACCTGGATGTATGATGATTGGCCTAACTGGATGTATGATAAGAACCATACGAGGACGTATGACGACATGCCTATCAGGACGTATGACGTCAACCCTACGAGGAGGTATGATAATACTCCTATCAAGAAGTATGATAGCAATTCAACAAAGACGTATGATAGCAGACCTACCAGGACGTATGATGAAAACCTCATCATGATATATGATGACAGGCCTACAAGGATATATGATGAGGACCTCACGAGGACGTATGATAACAGACTTACCAGGATGGAGGAGTGATGAGAGGCCTACCAGGACGAATTATGACAGGCTTACCAGGAAGTACGATGAAAACTCCGCGAGGAATTATGATAACAGACCTAATAGGACACATGATGTATGAAGGCCTACCAGAATTTATGATGACATGCCTACTTGGATCTATGACAATAGGCCTACCTAAATGCATGATGACTAGCCTACCAGGACGTACTATGACAACCCTGCAAGGACGTATCATAACAGAGCTACCAGGTTGTATGATGGCAACCCATCTAGGACATATGATGACAAGCCTACCTAGATGTATGATGACCGTCCTATCAGGACGTATGATGACAGGCCTATCAGGACATATGATGACGCTGCCTATCTGGACACATGATGACAACCTACTTGGACGTGTGATAATAGACCTACCAGGATGTATGAAGATAACCCAACCAGGTAGTATGATGACAACCCTACCAGGACATATGATGACAGGCATACCTAGACTTATGATGACAGGCCTACCAGGATATATGACGACAGTGCCTACCAGTTCGTCTGGTAATAAGCCTACCATGACGTATGATGACAGACCTACCAAGACGTACTGTGACAGGACTTCTAGGAAGTATGATGACAGCCATACCAGAACGTATAATGACAGGCCTACCAGGACGTATGATGACGGGCCTAACAGGACGCATGGTTACAGGCCTAACAGACCGTATGATGACAGGCTTACCAGAATGTACGAAGACAATCCCAGCAGGATGTATGATGACAGTCCTAACAGAAAGTATGGTGACATTCATACCAGGACGTATGATGACGGGCCTCCCAAAATGTATGATGACAAGCCAACCAGGATGTATGATGACAACCCTGCCAAGACGAATGATTACAGGCCTACCAGGACCTATGATGACAGGCCTACCGGGATGTATGATGACAGGCCTAACAGGACGTATGATGACAGGCCTATCAGAATGTATGATGACGGGCCTAACAGGATGTATGATGACAGGCCTACCAGAACGTATGACGAAAAGGCCTACCAGGACGTGTGGTGATAGGCCTACCGGAATGTATGATGACAGGCCTAACAGGACGTACGATGACAGGCCTACCAGAACGTATGACGAAAAGGCCTAACAGGACGTGTGGTGACAGGCTTCCCAGGACGTATGACGACTCTCCCACCAGAATGTACGATGACAGGCCTACCAGGACATATGGCGACAGGCATACCAGGACACGTGGTAACTCTAGTTAATCCTTGTGATTAACGTTCTGCAACCCGACCCTGGTTACTTCCACGTATTTCCTATCTCTCCTTCTAACATCCAACGTCGCTTCTTTCCCAGTCTTATTGGGCTGGTCAGGTAGATACAGGCCTTGAACTCACTCATACCCATCGTCAACCTGCGCTCAGTGTACTAAAGTGAAATTGCCACACCCATAAAGGTGTTTTTTACTTCATTTACTTCCAAAAATGATTATGATACGAATGCAATCAGCGTCTTTGTGAACGCTTAGATTATACGAGTATGAGACGAGCTTTCGCAATTATGTCAAATAAGAATTCGAATAAAGATTCATGTTGCCACTAATGATGCTCATCTGTTTGTGTGTCAGGGAGGCAGGAGGTGTGGCCATGGCACTATTTACTTAATTCACTAGTTTGGCTGATGGTAAGAGTGATAATCCACCAGTCAGGGGCCATCTGATATCCCTTAGTCTCATTTCACGAAATAATTTTGCCGTTTATAGATTAACAAAATTTTTTGTTGTCATGCAAACAGTTTAATCTCAGACTAGGCACCGCGGTACTTTTTATGAACATAATTTTCTCAATACATAATATAAATTTTCTTTATATAATGCATATGTGTATGAATATAATATGTATCTTATCCCAGAGAAATTGTTTGAATGTATGTAAGCTATGTCTAATACGAGCATTCGATTATCTATGACATACTTATTATGCTGCGATATATTATTTACACTTAGCAAGATGTGGATGAGTTGGACTATAAATATCTATATTTCTACAAAAAAAAAAAATACTATGTTTTAGGCTCAAGTTTAAGGTTCCGTGAACAACATAAAGGCCACAGACCCGGCATCAGTCGAAAGGATAAAGCTGTCTGTGCCAAGCTGGCCCAGTTTGCGAGGTATACACAGCGCACAGTATCGTGTCGTGACTCATACTGCTGCCTTCGGGTCTGTAGTTCTTTGCTTTTGATCTGCTGTCGGAGGTAAACGCTGGCTAGAGCAAGACTTACTTTCGTGTCACCCAATTCCCTCCCATTTCTTGCCCGTGTGTTGTCCCGTGTCGCGGCCCACGATATATTCAGCGATGAAAGAAAGATGCAGCTCGGTAGGTGTACTTGAGCGTCAACAGTGTTAGTGAAAGAGCAAGCGATTTTCCGATTTTCCATATTGCTTATTTGCTCATTGTTCACCTCAGAACGAACGTTGTGTGAAACTTTACCCTCGTAATACTCTCTGGGTTGGGATTTTCGTTGAAGAAATAAATCGACAGCAACAGAATTTCTCGCAGTTCTGAAATGATGATGTTTGTTTATGATCTGTAGATTGAATAATTTTAGTCTTGGTGTAATGATGGCTGAAGAATTCCTCATCATCAGCTGTACTGATCTAAGAGGTTTTGGGTTCTGATAATCTAAGAACATTAGCATCTTCGTTGCCCATCACTTGGCATCATACTGCTTGCTGTGTTATGGGTATCTCCCGGGTTAGCAGAACTAAGTTTGAAGTGTAGTTTTATTGTCACTCTTCTCAACAGCTGGTGGAAGGCGATGGCCGGCGTCAACAGGTGCTCCTTTATGCAGTTGTATTGAAATTTCTATTTTTTTATGTTTTCCTTCAGAAAGACTGTACTTTTCACGTGTCAGAAACTGTGAACTAGTCTCATGGGTGCTAGTTACGGGTGAAGACTCCTACATACACCTTGCTTCTCTCCCATTACGTTACGCTGCTTTGCTCTGAGGCATCCAAGCAGTTACTAGCGTCTTGGATACGTCGTTTTCTTGAACGTAATCCATTCTCTGGTGTTACTCAGACGTCCACTAATTCCATACGTTATGCGTTGCCTCACCACGGCTACCTCTTCCCTTCGTTAGCGATTTCCTCAGCGGTGTCTTCTGTGGCACAGTAGACATAACGTCATAGTCTATCACTATAGCCTGCCACTACAGTCTGCCACCACAACAAGCGAAATATCTGATGCATCATAATCCATCACCAGTATGTGGTCATAATTACAACCGCTGGATAATGAAACACCCACTCGACTTAATCAAGTCACCAAACGACTAACTCTGGGAGTGTCTGCATCACGTGACATTCACTATCGCCTCATTAAAAAACACAAAAGCGCCAGTTAGTAGTATCAGCTGTGATAGTGACAGTAGCGGTACTTGAAATGGTTCGCTGTTCTAAAACAGTCACCAGTAACAACGACACCAGTGCCAACAATGGTTAAAAACATAAACTAAATCCTTGGTAATACTGGGAAAGTAGATGTACTCATTTAAACTACTCGGCAGAGTAGAAGTAATTTGTATATGGTGTGAATGCTCCTTACAGGGTCACATGAGGCATTATCGAGATAGCAAACACAGACAGAAAGTCATCAGATGCCGTCTCATCGCGACTTCTAACAGCCTGACAGAACAGGGGAACAACAAAGCAGCAAAGGTAGAGACTTCCAGAACGCCTGTAGAGGACACACAGAGTACTACCGGTCTTCATGAGGGACTCCAGAGTGGCAAGAAGATTATCTATGTTGCGCAGTGACCACTGTTAACACGTGAATATTGTTGGTGTATGTCCATCAGTCACATGGGAACTTATTTTAATGACACGCTTTACCTAAATTCATAGTAATTTCCCTTCAGTAATAGCTTTCATAATAAGGTAATATATTTCTCGACTATTTTTCCTTTTTAAGGTGAAATTTTAGTTGACATTGTTGATGTGTGACTTTTCTATGTGCACTTCTTTTGTTATCATTTGTTTTATAGCAATGTTTATGCATATTTGGAGTATATTTTTTCAGATTTTTTCTTTATTTCCGCAAATTAATATATATTCATAGTTAGTTCTCTTTGGGTCTCCCCTGCACCATCTGATTTTGCTAATCATACTTCGTTCTTTATAAGGTATACAGAAGACTATATTCCATGTTTACTTCCAGGTTCTCATCTGTGTAACCAGCGGTCAGTCAGTCAGTCCGTCATATTGTGCTGGCGTACCGCCCAACACACGAGGGGCGCCCGAGCAATGTTCCTCCACAATCACCACTTGTCGTTTGTAGTGTGATGGTACCAACTGCTATGGCGTGGCCGACATATTCTAGGTTCTTCACAAACCTTGGTCAATAGATTTATACTCATATAGATAATCATGAGTTCATTCATGCGTCATTATTTTCAACCTCACTTTTCATCTCTCTCATCAGCACATGATCAGCCAATCAGAAATTCTTGTCCCCTTTTCAATAAACGGACGATCACTCACTCTGTCACTCCTCCCTCTTTACAGAATATGTCCGGTCATGAGAACACCGACCTGATGCCGTGTGTGCCGTAACCCCGGCTTGCACCGACCTGATGCAATGCGTACGGTAACCCGGCTTATTGAAAAAAGAAACTGATGATTCACTGGAAGGATTCGCTCCGTAATGCCCCACAACACCGCTCCAGAGCCACAGACACAGTCAACGGAAAAAAAAAGAAAAAAAGAAAGACCCGAAGCGTTACACGCAAAAGCTAAATCAGTACCATCATTTTCGCTCATTTCATCAATTTTCCACAATCGCGGTTCATCTGTCACAAATGTCGGGGCGAAATGAATCACTGAATTTCGTGCAGAGGGACCGAACGTCCCCGATCAGCTAATTGT
>JAYMFT010181942.1:0-12036 GCA_038088735.1 Panulirus argus
TATATATTTGTGTGTGTGTGTGTGTATGTGTGTGAGTGTGTGTGTGTGTGTGTAATATACTTTATTTTATTTGAAATGCTTTAATGATATTTACTTTGCTTAGTTAAGTCAATGATTTACTGTCATTGACTTATATTACTATAATTTTCTTATATGATTGCGTTATTTTGCAGATTTAACATTTTACTTTGTGACTGTCGTATTTTCATGCTTTTTGTATACAGGATTTTATTATACGGGCCACAAGCATAGTGAAAATGAGTGTGGTCTCAGAAATATTCTTGACACATGAAAAAGGTTTTAAAGGTTTTCGGTGGGTGGATATGCAAACCTGACGTTGACGGCCTAAATGACCCTGGCAGTTTGATAGGTCCAGGACCCAAACAGCCAACTAAGCGACTTCTTTGAATCTATAGTCTTAACTACTGGTAAAGCTGATTATGTGATCATGCAATAATTCGAAAGCTTTTTTGAAAAGTGATACTACATTATTTAAGATCAAAAGTCTTAACCCTTTATAAACATCTAACATTTGTAATTTAGAAGCTACATTGTAGCATGTCATAGTGAATATGCTTTTATCAACAGATCAGTTTGAGTTTCTCCTTTACTTTTGTACTTTCTAAAGCAAAAGATGCATATGAAAAGAGAGATTTTGGTGCAACTGTGTTCCAGGTTATAGAACGCTAGGGTAAAAAAATAACCTAGAAATACTAATATCAAATATTTCTTCTTAATATAATACTCTTACTACACTGATATATGATTTTTGTATCTTTTCCACTATGACAAACGGACTCAAAGGAAACCAGGGGTCTGTTGCGGTTTGAATTCCTTTGTATTCCTTTACAAGTGCAATATCAACATGTGACTCAAGATACAAGAGTTCAGCTTGTGGTGCACTTTTATGCTGTGTTGCTCATATAAGGCTATCCCAGGGGATGGGGGTGGAAGAATTTATCTCCCGTGTGTCGCATAAGATGAGTAGAGTAGTGGGCGGAAATCGTCCGCTTTATCTCATCACCTTATAAAACAGGAACAGAGAAAGAAAACAATCAAGAATTTTACACTGAATACTCAGGCTGAGGTGTCTGAATATGCATGGCTCTAACCAGGATAAAAGAGAGAGATTACTATGTGTAATGAGAGAAGACTGGCTGTTCTGGCTTTGAACGAAATAAAGTTGAAGAAATCTTTGGAGTATCGGGGCCTGAACGTTCAAAAGAATATAAGTATGCATAGGATAGAAGGAGTTGGAGCTATATTTTACAGGAGGGGCGACATATTGCTATTGGACTGAACCGTGTCATACGAAGCGATCAAAGTAAACTGTGTCGTCTGAGGGGCTTCACGGTGGATGGTACTCTTTGGTTTCGGTACGTCATGCGCGATGACTATGGACACATTGTGTTGGAATGAGGCCATAGTCATATGTTCCAGACGCTAACTCGGTCCAGTGGGCAAGGAAGGCATTTAGGTATGAAACAAACAATAAGGCTGATAAAAAAAAATATGTTATGCATTGTGTACAATGCCATATTTATTTTCTGTCAGTACAAGAAAGGAGATATATTCAGTTACCACTGGAAATCTGTTGCTGGTTAAGCATTACTCTACACATCATACAGCATACATGATTTCTGTGTTGGTTTCGATTTTGTATTCAGGGGTACCGTTCATTCTTGGTGGAGAGACAAATATTCAGCTTTAGTTACACAGCATTATCATCCCAGTGTAATCGAAAGTGAGGAACACCACAGTAGTTAATGAGAGTTACTATCGTCAGCCACGAGTAATCTTCCAGTTGGTCACGACTTTCGCTTTTAGTATTACTGAACCACAAAATACTGAAACTGCTTCATTCATTTGAAGTAGGCTTGCTAAAAATGAGTGTAGCTAATGTTCTACGACAGTTTCATTTACAAATCACAAAGTGCTATAAAAGATCAAGTTATTGCTATCTTTCCTAGAGTTCTGACTAACGTCGTAAAACTCTATTCAGAGAATTCATGACGGTAGAAATGTCATCAATAAGAATGTGATTACGAGCCAGAGTGAATTTTATTGTAAGCTATCACTCAGGAAGGTCTTACCTTAGCCATGCATTAGGGGGATTTCGTGATACTGACCATTGAGCCATCGACTCACTGAGTCACCACTATTCCTAACACAATGATTCAACATAATTTCGTCTCTTTCAGCTTGACACAGCAGCCAGTGAAGTAGAACATATTTGATTAACAGTGTTTAGCGCTATCTTTTTTTTATTTACATAATTTCAAATGACTGAATTTACATTTAGAAACGGGATATCAAATCCGTTTGCATTACAGCAACCGATTTTGTCGGACTTAACCTTGTCTATATTGTATCGTGGGACGATAATTCCACTACAATAACGAGTGAATGGGAAACAAGCTTTGGGTTTTCGAGTCTCTCTGATGAGTCTTTCAGTGATAAGCAAATTAATCAGTTACTTGTTTAGTGCGTTATGTTTAACAATCAGTATATTTGATTTCATAAGACATATAGCAAAAAGAGCAAATTAAGCCGGATAATTATAATCTAAGTTAAGTACACGTTTGATAAAGATAGCTCGATGCAGTTTCTATTCTAGTCAGAGTAATGGGGTTGACAGCTGACTCGAACGTAATCAGGAGTCAAAAGCGATACTTTTTTACCGTTAAGAAATATACTAAAATTAATGAAGCATATTTCTAACTTACACTTCAAATGTTTCCAGTGAATCTAAAAATTTGTTTATATGATTATCTTATGAAAAATTTGTAATAAAAGTATTCAAACTGTTATAAAAGGTTTAAATAAGTCTGAGAATATTATAATCTACCCTACTGGTGTATTACAAGATAGTCTGTGGACCCACTGCTTGACCAACGTGCAGACAATATTGGTCTTCACTAAGCAATCTTAAGCTACTTAACTGTTATTTCCTTACGATGACTGCGTCTTTTGGTCTCCCTGTAGCACATGTGAAAAAAGAAATACGCAGAAGGACGTAAGTCGATATCGTATTAACACATGCTTGAATTTTCACTTCTTTATGAATAATCAGTGGTGAAATTTGGATAGAACTACCACTTTATCCGCGTATTTGTAGTGCTTTAGTGCTCCTGCTGTAATCTACTTTGCTGCATATTTTTTTCCATTTTACGCACAAAGTTGATAATACTTTTCTTCCCTCTTAAACCTTCCTAGATTGTATGGTTTGACAAACAAGGTTTACAATATAACAGATCCCATTAAGGATGCCAAGAACATTAGCATTAAGAAACAAAATATGGGGTAAGGATGTGAGAGTAATGATAAAAGGGATGAGATTATCAAATGATTGAAAATAAATGATGTCATCTAGTCTGCCGCTCAAAGTTTTCGATTTCTTAACTCAGCTATTTTAGTGTTTGCTTATAACCCCCTGATCTACATCTTTCTTTAGCTGTGTAGGCTTATATATCCAGTTCAAGGTGAGAGAGAAATGTAGGAAGATTATTTGTAAAGTTTACCATTTAGCTATACTAGAACAATTGGAGTTAATAAAAAGAATTGTGTTGTAAAAAGGGAATGAAATTTATCAAATCTACTACGGTAGGCTGAATAGTCATCTCTGATGAAGACAAGGCATCTAGTAGGTTAAGGTAAACTAATCCGTGATGAATCCAGGATATCTCGTAGACTATTACAGAGTACATGGGAAAGAAGGATACCAGGAGATCTGATTTCCCATGACGATATTAACTACTTCTTCACTTAAATTGTAGTTGAAGCTTATTAGTAAAGTAGGAGGCACTTTTCACTCTGGCATAACTACCTGCAGAAAATAAAGATAAAAAGAAGATGAGAAGAAACACCATATAACACGAGGAAAGTATACTGTCATGGTAAATTTATAGGAAAGTGTGAAAGGGAAAAGTTCTTTACCAGTTTTATATACGACTGCCTCCTAGTTGGAACCTAGAAAAGAAAGACAGGGTGAAATCCTGAAGCAGGATTTCTTATTGATAACAAATATCACTGAAACATTTGTCTACCCTCGATTTCAAAATACTGATAGCCTTTGTATTTACTATTTCTGGAGTAAGTTTATTCCAGTGTTCTGCTACACCTCAGCTGAAGAACCTTTGTGCATGTTACAACTACACCTTTCTTTAACAGTGCTTTTTCTGGTCGGTGTATCTGCCTACGGTAAAAAGAAAATTTTGTTTGTTATGTTGTCGAAATCATTTAGTATATAGACAACTTCTATGCAATCTCTAGGCTTCTTCACATATTCTTTTATTTATTAGAGAGAGAATGACTCTAAGTCTCTGAGGCTTTCCCTATTTGGCTCATTTTTGAGAAAAGGAATTAGTTTGGTTGCTCTTACTTGATTTCGTTCTTGTTTCTCCTTATCTATTGACCTGGTGGTTTGGTGACCAAAATTAGATTTCGTGTTCCAGAGTGATCCGTAGTGGATAGGAGATAATAACAGGTAATTAATGATCATTCCATTATAGATCTCAGAAATTTTGGTGTGAAAGGAGGCACCAAATACTGCTGTTATTCTGTAGTAGTAACAATGGGTTGCAGGCAACCACCAACCAGGGAGGTACTACCGCCTAGTTCTGGGAGGGATACAGGCTGCGTCGCAGTGAGCCAGCACTGCGGCGTTTGTTACGTACCTTCTTCGGGTCTAGATCGCTGTCTTTTCTCCCTTGCCCCAACCACATGTAGGTTGCTTGGAATCCAACCTCAATCTCACACTCTCCTTTTCTCATACCCAACACATGACAGCACATAACTCGTACACATCTTTATATCTTTTTCTTTTCTTTTATATTTTGCAAACTATTATTCATGGCAGTACAATCATCACAGAACTATCCGCCGTCGTTTCGGAGCGGCTGCTTCGGTCGACAGGGGTTGGGCGGAACCCAGGGCTCACTCGGCTGCCATCATTCGACGATCCATCCCACTTTCAGACATACAGCTCCTAGACCTGGCATTTCTTTTCTATCCACTTTTGTAACAATCGTGATCTTAATTCTAACCTTTCCTGTGTCGAACACCATTTAATTACCTCATCCCCTGATCTTTTAGCTCTCCCTGAAATCCAACTGTCTACGGCTGCTTCTCCTCTATACAGTCAAATCCTAATCATATTCTCTATCATCGTTCCCGCTCCAAGGGTGGAGCTTGTGCCCATCGTAATACAAAACACCTATTTCTCGGCTCGTGGATCTGAAATCTCCTAACTGTATGTCAACTGGCTCAAAATCTCCCTACCTTCTATTGCCTTGTTTTTGTGTTTTTGTGTATTTCCCCCAATTCCTCAAATCATGTTAAACTCTTCGACTACTTCGTGCCACGAAGCTGCTCTCTTCTCATCCACACGTTTAGATCCTCTATGCAGGGATTTCAATGTACTCAACGAGGATTGGTCAAACTGTAACCGGGATGATGCCGATGGAGCTGAGGCTTTTTTCTTTTTTTTCCCTCAACGATATGGATACATTTAATCAAACACCCTCCTCGAATTCCTGACCGTTACTACCACTCTTCTAACACACTTGACCTCTTTTTAACCCCTGAACTCTTCCACTACAAATACACCATTTCTGCCCACTTAGGGTCCTCTGACCACGATCTTATTTCTATTGCTTCCAAATGGGCTCCTCCATTCTCTGTACTCACCCCCTCCTACCGAGACACTAACTTTGCCACTTTGAGAGAGATTCTTTAGTTATTTCCCTTAAGATGGGTGCTCTTCTCTAGCTGGGATGCCTCGTGTTGTGCTGAACACACAGAAGAGGTCATCTTGGCTGGGATGGTGTCCTACATCCCATCTAATCTTTTTCTCCTTAATCGTGGTGTGATCTTCCCTGCTCTGGTGCCTGTCGAATCAGAATGGTACAT
Source organism: Panulirus argus (assembly GCA_038088735.1). Lineage (NCBI taxonomy): Eukaryota > Metazoa > Arthropoda > Malacostraca > Decapoda > Palinuridae > Panulirus > Panulirus argus. The sequence continues at coordinate 5,911 of JAYMFT010181942.1, forward strand.
AAAAGGCCATGAAATTCTCCCATCCTCCAGAAATTCATTCTGCTTTCATTTCTGCTCGGAATCATTTCAAAGAGCCAAGCGCTCTTACCTAAAAAGAAAATGTGCTGACTTGATATCTTCTACTAACATTTTCTTTTTTTTTTTTTTTGCTTATGTAACTGTATCTATATCCAACTACTTACGTAATTCAACCTCTCTTCATCTCCAACTGATAAAGCCACTCTTTATGATACCTTGTTTTCCTCTAACTTCAGATGATTCAGATTCTAATCCTCCCCCTCCCCCTTCTCCTCTCTCTTTACCTTTGCTATTTCCTATATTCTCTTTGCGCACGGTTTTCCAGATACTCTTCTAGGCCACGTGGACAGGGCCTATGGCTCAGATGGGATACCTCCTCGTATTCTAAAAGATTGTGCCTCTGAACTATCACCAATCCTTGCTCTCCTGTTTCGCGTCTGTCTAAAAACCGAGACTCTTCCCTCCACTTGGTTCAGCCCAACCTTAAAAAAGAAGGCCCCTTCAAATCCCTCCAACTATCATCCCATTACTTTCACTTCTGTTTTCTCTACAGTCTTTGAAACTATTCTAAGATTTTACTTTCTCAAACTCTGCGAATACCATTTCTTTCTTTCATATCACTAGTATGTATTTCACTTGGTAGGTCTAATGGTGATCTCTCCTATGTGACTCACCTCAGGTCCCCCTTTTTCAGAGAATGCGGTAAAACTTTTGTCGTAGCCCTCGACATCTCCAAAGCATTTGACAGGACGTGGTATACATCTTTGCTTTCTAAAATCCATTTTTTGGTCCCACAGCTTCTCTCTGCTTTTAATGCACAGTTTCCTCTCAGCCCATTCCATCGCAGTAGTCGTCGATGTAGTGAATTTCTCCTTCTATCCTATCAACATCGGTGTTTCTAGGGGTTCTGTCCTGTCACCTAATCACTTCCTTCTCTCAGTTAATGATCTCTTTTCTGCTTCCGTCCCTGTGCATTCTTGTGCTGATGACTGTGCTTTACTTTCTTCTACTCACTTTTCCTCTTCTCTTCCCTATAATACTCGTTCTCTTTCTCGTACTAACGACCTTTCCTCTCTAATTTCGGACCTGCGCACTCTTTCGGATTGGGGAAGCAGTAATCCGGTAAAAATGAATCGTGCTAAAACGTAATTTTTTTTTTTGCTATATATCTTTCTAAGAATAGTTTTTTATGAATTTTCTCTCACACAAGCTTCCACGGGCATAATTAAGTTGATGCTTTAGCCAAATTTGCACTTAGTAAAGAAACTGCTGGGTTTTCAATTAATAACCTCATCACTGGAATTAGAAAGGAGCTTACAGATCTCTCTGAAGCAGATAGCAGAGCTCAGATAAGCATAAATAGAAACATTTTCCATCACAGTGAAGTACGTAAATTAAGGCATGTATACGGTGAAAGTTGTAAGGTCAATAATACTAATGTTAGGCTATAGGCACTATTGGCTCTTTGGCCAAACAGAAAGTGTTAGTCATATAAATTGAAAGGTTTGTGGACAGATATTTGGATACATACCAGAATACTTTACCTTAAAATATGAAAAAAGAAAGACATTTAGAAATAGGTCTAAACAACCATTGCAAGAAATGTCACAACACCTAATTGTTCATGACAAGATACCTCAGATTCTGAGACAGTATCCGCTTTTTGCATCTGGTTGGTAAAACTTAGCACATGAAAGACTATGTAATGCATGCACTGAAGCATATCTAATGAACCAATATTTGTAACAAAGACCCTTTGTGACCTCTCTAATCCTTTTCCGCTACCTCTCACAGGATGAGTATGGAGTGCACAATAACCTAGGCAGTGATACCGGGACAAATAAAAAAATTTGCCCCCTAACCTGGAAACCCCCCATAATTAACATAACAAAGTCTGCTTCGCAAAGGTGGGAGCACTGTATAGGTTCCGTAATTATTTTTCTATCGAGCAGCTGTTTCACATCTACAAAGATTTCTTTCACCCACGTAGTACTCATGCAGCGCCTCTCTATTAACTGGAGTGCAATCAAAAGCCTTCCGTCTCATTAACTCTCTTGGTATCACCTCTCTTCAGCCTTCCCTTTCCGTACGCTGCAAATGTTGCTGCTTTCTCTCTGTTCAATAGGTTTCATTCTGGCCATTGTTTTTGTGAACAGGATTGAACCTGTGGGACGCATTTCGCTGCTGCTTCCCACAATTCCTGTGCGGAGACCAGCCACTCGAGGATTGGTAATTATTATGTCTCTCTTCCCTTGAACAGCTAAGCTGTGGAATTCTCTTCTTTCTTTCGTCTTTCCCTCTTCATATAACCCTTCTTCCTTTAATAGTCAGGTCTAGAAGCACTTGCTGAGCCCTTATTAATTTCTACTTTTTTTTGTAACTTTTATCTTTAACCAGAGATGGCTTTGAATGGGGCATGTTATTTACCTGTTCCAAATAGGTCACTGTAAAAAAAACTAGCAGATTTAAGTGGACTGATCCTTGATGTATTCAAGACACCTGACGGAATATAACGGGGCAAATCATGATAATCCCTTTAGCTTGTCCCAGCAAAAATACCCCTTTCCTCTAGACTACAAATATTATCCTGTCCGGCACGGCAGAGATTTCTCTAGCCTAGCCTAGCCGATATCCCTTTAAGAAAGCACTGTAGAAACATACTATCTCGGTGTATCATAGATCCTTCCTCTATCGGAAAAACGTAGACCTTTTCCCTCATCACGCACAGCTCCCCTAAACCGGGCACAGCACTAATACCCACTATCAGGCAAATGATAGACGTAACAAAGACAAGATCGCCTATGCCTCACGATTCAACACCTTATATGCAACCTGGATACCAACACAGCTCGAGCCTCCTCCCTCTCTCGATAGAACATGGCAGAGCTCGCTGTCATTATGTACATTCAGTTAAATGCATCGCAGAGCATATTAGGGTCAGCATATTACTCACCATCCTAACCTAACTCGACCCAGAACCCCCTTTAGGCACAATAGGCCAAACATAGCATACGTCATTCTAGTCCGACGAAGCCCAGAACTCCACTCCCCCACAGCCCAGAACAAACCCCACTAACCATACGTAGTGTCTAGCTGGCACAGGCGAGGTCACGATCCCACACGCTGCGGATGAGAAGAGTTCGTCATGCAAGTGGGGTGGCGGCAGATCTGTGATGGATTGTTAGTGATGGTAGCTTGTGTGGCAGCGTTTGGCTACCTTGACTGCTGGGTGTGGCATGCAGGCAGGGCAAGTCAAGGGCTAACTATAAAAACCTTTGTCCTCCAATACTGGACACGAAGCATTCACAGTACAGACTGCTTGTAAAGGCAAAGAAAACTCGGTAATAAAGCAGTGCTGGAGGGATGAGGTCGAGATTTTACCCTATAGAATACAATTCATTGTTCACTCATGCCCATGAAACACAAGTACTCAAGGAATGCATTAAAGTTTTACATCCAGACTTAGAGGTACGAGGCAGGAGTAGCATATGGGATGACAGAGACGAATGGCGAGGGAGTCAAACATGCTGGCACGCTTTAACCTGGCGAGGGTGATGGGAGGGGCAGATAGTGCTCGCCTGTCAAAACATAATTAACACTTTTTATAGATGATGGTTGGAGGCGGCCAGTTACATGGTAGCCGCGTAGATCACGCACGGAAAAAACTATGGAGGAATACTTTGGCTGGCCATAAACAGCTGGCTTAGAGAGGGAGAAGAGCATGCAATGCCCTCTTGATGGGCTGTAGACAGTTGGCTTAGTGACGGGTAGTAGCATGGCAGGCCAGCATGATGACCGAAGACACCTGCTGTAATGAGTGAGAACGAGCACGGTCTACGAGTATGTCGGCTGTCTTGACAGTGAGTGGCCCATCCGTCTTATCCGAGGGAAACCTGCTTTTACGTTGAGAGGAACTTTACATGAATTGTTGAAAGGACCGCTCCAGCGGGTCCTCCCTCCAAGAACCCTCTCATGGGTATCACTATGGGTTGGCTTTCAAACAACGCTCTTTAGTGACCAACTGGGTTAGACTTGGAAGAGTGTGGTATTGCGTAAAGCTGTTGTTTCCTTTGTGGTAGGAATTATCATCCAGATAAGAGGCGTTAAGGGTTAGCATGGGAGTAGATAGAAATGGAGACAGATAAACCTTCCTGCAGTGGCTAAGTAAATTTTGTTTTACGATATATCTTGTATGCTAGAACTAGTTTTGTTTTACTGTGATTTGCTGAGGACTGTTTCCTGTTAACACAAACAAAACAAAAACAAAAAATAACAACAACAACAAAAGCATGTATACACACACACACACACACACACACACACACACACACACACACACACACATGCTTGGGCCTCCGTGGTGCAGTGGTTAGTATTACTCACCACGTGCCGTCACGGATTCACCTGGGCGCAGGAGTCGGCCCAGACCCAGCCCATGTATTCATCCTATCCTTATGGCTGTTTGATAAATGGGTACCTGAGTTAAGCTGGTGTGTGGGTGGGTGGGTGCAAACATAGAGAAGAATAAAGACATGATACAACCTTAAGAGACGGGGTAACACGAGTGTAAATATCTCTTCCCATAACTTATAAGCGGTAACACACACACACACACACACACACACACACACAGATTAGATGGCTCCAAAGTCAAACTGATCTCTTCCCTGGTGAAGTTTAGACTCATTTGCTAAAAGTTTCACTATTTTGGAAACACGAATTTATCTATTGTCAGTCCATTCGTAGAGGTTTGTGATATCTGGGCGGTGACTTACTGATTCCTCCATTACTACTGACATTACCAGTGACAGAAGATTTTAAGATTTAACGAACTGGTCCACATATATGGACCTCCGTGGTGTAGAGGTCAGTGTTCCTGGCCTTGACGCTTTCACAGGCCGTCTAGGGTCGAGCGCATGGGGATCGAATCACGGTTGCGACAGTCGGTACACACTCAACGCAGCTGTACACCCATCCCTTAAAGGCTAGTCGATAAAATGGGAACCTGGCTCAGGCTAGGGTATGTACGTATATAGCTTTAATGATATGACCCCGATTAGGGCTTCGGTTGTCCTTGCCGTCTCAACTAATATAGACAAGATATCAATCACCCAAGTACGAGAGTAATCCATAGATTAGCATTACCATGTTCCAGCTAACTCTAACTTTCGCTTGACTTTGGTTCTGGCAGAAAGATTACGATCACAAAATGAAATATATGATGTTAGTCATTAGTGTTTGATTCCAAGACATTCCTGCTAATTGTCTAACCTACCTTAGGGAAAGGAAATGTCTTTTTTTCTCTTTTCAGTACGGATAACCGGAAGCTCTGTCTTGTCCATGGGCCAATAAACGTGGCGCGTGCTCAAAGAAGCTCATTGCTGTAGTATATTCTATTCTTCAAAGGGAACTCAATTTGAATTTCAGGTTGAAACATAGCATTCCAGATCTTTGTTACAAAATCTCGAAGTACTCAACATGACTACTTCATCACGAACTGAATAAGGGGAGACTCGGGCATACTGGACATATACTCTGAGCGATTCCAGCATCTTGCGAAAGTGAGTGATGTGTTCATGATTGATCATGATGCAAGAACAGAGTACCTGGAGCAGATGACGTTTCAGTCATGCTCCAGGGACAACATATGGAGTAAGCTTCTCCTTGTATGCCGGATCTCATATCGTGAGTACACTGAATTAGTTAATCTTTCAAACATAATGAAAATAGCATCACATGCATAGTTAGTCTTAAATCTTCCAGCTCCATTTAACCCCGATGCGTATGAGTCAATGAACACCGAGTCTCCGAGGATGACATGCGGAGAGAGGATGCATTGGAACTTTGCATTAACACTGAAGCGATCCTTCGGAGAGGTCTTTGACCACGAATTGTCAATAGCAAGAGCAGCTGAGTCTGTATATTGAAAATTCTCTTTTTCTTTTTATCCCTTCCTCGTGAATGCTTAGTAAACCATCTCGGTGTCTCTAGAAATTGAAATACAGGAAAGGAAGGGTTTCCCGTCTCCCGCTCCTGCCCCATTTATTTGCCTTCTACGCCTGGCAGAGAATACGTAGAAAGTATTGTTTCTCCCCTATACCCAAGGAT
>JAYMFT010181953.1:0-12036 GCA_038088735.1 Panulirus argus
GAAAGTGAACCAACATTGCGGCGTAGAGCAAGGGGGTCAAGTTTGGAAGTTAGCCTGGGACAGTTTATAAGTCGGATAGTTTTCGACTCAACTCTGTCAAGTAAGGAAACAGAGCAAGAACCACCCCAAATGTGGGAGCAGTACTCCATATAAGGGCGAATCAATCCCTTGTATAAACGGAGCAACTGTTCAGCAGAGAAAAAGTTATGACATCTAAACAGGACACCCAGTTTCTTAGAGGCAGCCTTGGCTATTCCCATAATATGGGATTTCCAAGAAAGATTGGATATTACAGTAATACCAGTTATGTAATTTTAGGTCTTAAAAACATTCTTTCGTCCATTGTGGGAATGTGAAAGATTTTGATGTAATTTTAGGTCTTAAAACATTCTTTCGTTCATGGATGTGAGTGTGTGTGAGATTTTTATGTAATTCTAGCTCTTAAAACATTCTCTCGTTCATGGCTAGGAGTGTTCGTGAGATTTTGATGTAATTTTAGGCCTCAAAACATTCTTTAGGAATCATGGAACTCTGGGAGCTTGTACTAATTTCAACTGGAAGCAAGAAATTCCACGCAAAGTTGGAAGGCCTCCTCTGTAGTGATGGAGATTTGTTGAATAGTCATGTACCGTCCTTCTGCAGGTACGCCGACAGCGTGTTCGGGCTCGGAGGACAGTCAGGGCAGGAGGAGACATATGGAGGAACAGCACCGAAGAGTGTGACCAATATACAAGAGGCCGCACAGAATTTCGACGCGCGAGAATGGTCCTCTTCCTCCTCCTCCTCCTTCGGCACAGAAAACGGAGTCGCAAATGACCAGAGCCTAAGGGAGGAACACCACGTACAGATTGAGGACCTCGAGCGAGGAACGAAGAGAGGGGTCAGCATTTCCCCGGGCATTCGCGCTGCACAGTCGACGGACGGGAACCCAGAGAACTTATATGTCAAAACGGTGTGGAACCCCTTCAGAATTGACGTCATGCAAGCAATTTCTGGGCTGGGATCTCGTATAACGAAACCCCCAGCGAGCGACGTGATGTACATGAGACCCATAGGGGTACCTAGTGACACTCCACAGCACCGCAGATGCCCCGAAAGCGGCTCACCCCACAGAAAAATCCCAAAACTGTCATCAAGGCCAAAGTCGATCTTCGGCAATTCGAGAACCGTGTGCGAGACGCGAGTGCATCGCTTGGAAAAGCCCGAGTTGCCCTCGGGAAGTTGGAGGCAGCCACGGACCCTTCGGTGGCTCCGACGACCCTGGAACCAGCAGGTCGTCTTGCTGGACTTCCAGGCGCAGGGAGAAAACCACCTCTCCTCTGATTCGGTAAGTACACATATATAAAGTTGACCTATCGTTTGACTTTTACGATCTTGTTCCCTCGAGAGTATGGCGTGTGCATGTCTGTTTATGGGGGGGGGGCTGGTGTCGGTGCCGCCCTTGAAAGCAGTCCCGACATTGTTGAGGAACGTGAATCGATGGTAATGCTCAAGGAACGTAAGAGGTGTGCGAGTCGTACGCTGGTGGTAGGATTTTTAAGGAGTTGTTCATTTCATGATTCTCTTTCGTATGCTTTCCGGTACTGAAAGTCTGCCTAGGAAAACTAAACTCAGTTGACGAGGGAGTGTGGGAAATTAACACTGGGTGTTTCTTCCATTTTCTTTTTCAAATCATCTATCTTTATTTTTAAGAGACCTCCGTGGGTGTATCGGTTAGCGTTCCTTGACCGTGACGCATTCACGGGCCGCCCAGGGTCGAGCGCATGGGTTCGAATCCTGGTTATCGGCAGACGGTCCACAGTCAACCCAGCTGTTCGTCCAACCCTGTATGGGGTTTGGTCGATACAGTGGTTAGCTGGCGTAGGCTGCAGTCAGGATATATCCAAAGCTTTCCTTCCTTAGGGTTCTTGTTAGATTTGTTAGATGCTAGGTCAAACATGACCAACCCTACCGAAGCTGAGGCTATTACGGAACCAAATTCTCTTTTTAGGTAGGATCGTTAGTGCTATGGCCAGAGTTATCGGAACCTCTTAAAGACCCGACTCAGGAAACTGGTTTAGCCAGAGCCTAACTAGGCTGTACCTAGGGATTAGTTTAGGGCTTAGCTAGAAAGGCTCGACTCTCCCTACGTGCAGCTAGGGGAGGGAGCCAATACGGTGTTGTGTTTGCTTCGGCCATATATATATATATATATATATATATATGAATTGTATTTTTTCAAATTTTGTGAGGTCATTATCTTAATTATAATCCCTGGATATTCAACAAGAGCGGGACTGCAAGAGCGACCTGGTCGTTACGTTGGGCGGTTAGCCTCCGTCACTAACTCCTACCTCCGACCAGATACCCCTAATATCCCTCCCAGTTTGGCCTAACGAGCGAACATGATACGATAAGGGACGGACGGACGGATGCTGGCGCGGTTCGAGCCCAACCTTCTTCGTCTACCCCTACGCCGTTTTGAGCCGCTCATGAGGGAGGGGTAAGGGAGGGAAGGTTTGGCGTAACGAGGTTAGGGGGCAGTGCAGCAGGGGGAAGGTTGTGATTGTGGCTTAAGATACGGCGAAACTTTAATAGCAGGTTAGGTGTAGATACCAGCCAATGAACGAAGAGCTGCCATATGTACATGTTTACCAGCTGATACCCGGCTGCAGTGGGGAAGGAAGGGGCTATCCTCCGGGTGCTCAGATGCGCGACCGCCTCCGGGATTCGGTGGGGATTTCCAACCGTAACACTGGCGTGTTTGAGGTCGGGCTTGGCACCACGTTCCCGCGGAGGAGGAGGAGAAGAGATGATTAATTATTTTCAGTCGTCGCCTTGCTTGTTTTTCTCCAGTGTTGCGATAGTTTGCACGGGTGGTGTTGGTTGGAGCTGCCAGGAGACTCCGGTGGTGTATGCCGTGTGTTGTGTATGTAATGGGTCGCCAGGACTAGGGCCAGGCCTTGCACCGGTCCACATCAGTGGTAGCCATGTCGGTTGTGCCATTACTGGCACACTTCTTCCCGGGGATACCATTGCCGGCACGGGTCGGGTGTGTGGTGTCGAGGTGTTGGTATCGGCACAAATCGATTTTGTGTGTGTGTATGTGTGTGTGTGTGTGTGTGTGATTGACTGTATGGGCTCCTCAAAGATGTGTGTGGGTGTTGCGTATGATACGACTCTAGCCGAGTGTGGGAGGAGACGGATGGGGACGAGGACGAGGTACCCAGAAGGATGCTTCCCCGACACCTGGGGACCAGTTTCCGTTCGGGGGTCGCGGGAGTAGCAACAGACGCTAGCGTTAGGGGCGCCTCCCCGCGTAACGTCAACACCCGACACGCCTATGACGAAGACGACGACGAGGGTAGCGAGCGAATCGCGTCGAGCCCTTACGGCGCGAGGTCCCCGAAGGGTGGTTTTCCCTCCGATCGTCGTTGGCGGTGAGGAGGAGGGAGGAGGAGGAGGAGGAGGGGTGTGTGTGTGTGGTGACGACCTTCTGCCGCGTCTTGGTGGGGTCTTAATGACGTCATTTACGACGGGTCGACAAGTCTGATTAATATTATGCAAGTCGTCCGAGGTGTTGTGCCCCCAGCAGCAGTCAGCGCCGGCAACACCTTGCTTGTAATTTACGCCCCTTAAGTACAGTCTGTTCTCCTTGCCTCATTTAAACGATCGTTACTGATGCCATTAGAGATAGCCGGGGCGCTCTAATGGGAAAACAAAGTTTATTTCATTCAGGTGATAATATCGAGGGATTTACCATCAGAATAAAACCAATATCATTCACCTGCGAGAGTGTTTTAGTAGCCATTAATTTCTGGGAGAGCTCCCAGCAGACGGGGGCCATTTAAAGCGGTAGTTAGTTATTTTTTCGAGTCCAGACTGCACCAGTTATAAAATCTGATTTACATATAAGTTAAAAGAAAAAAAAAATAGATGTCCGTCTGGGCCACACTGGTGTTGGTTTTAGCCTCCAGTGGCCTCTTAAGGAACACCGCCACCCCTTCTATCACCCTCCCAGAGGCTCCTATCAATTAATATGTAAATTGCCACCCCAATAGGAGCAAAACTTAATGACTTCGAAATTGAAAGTTGTTCCCGATGCCGTAAAAAACTGCCAAAGGTTTGGCCACGTCCTGTTGACTCCTCCGTCGGGATCTTCTTCGCGCCGGCTCTGGGGAGGGAGCTAGATGGAACGGTACGAGGAAGGAGAGCAGTGTTTGATCGTAGTGTATATAGCTAGATGGGAAGACGAGTAGGGAAGGAAGGCGGGCGCCCCCCCGTTCCGCCAGCTCTTCGTGACTAGATAGACGGACGGAGGTGGATAGGACAGCCTTAAGTACTGTGGCTTCTGTAAGGAAGGAAGAATATGTGGAATTAATGGGAGAGAAGTCCCATCCGACCGGATGGTTTTGGGTAGAGGGAAGAACGGGTGTGTGTGTATGGGCGAGAGAATAAGTGGTGTCTAGATGCAGGTATTGGTGGGAGGAGCAGTCAGAACCTCCTATCACAGGACAAAAGCTGCTGGGTGCAATAGAAGTAGTTCGTCTTGGCCAGATGGGGAAAGGTCCAGGGGTAGACCTTATAGCATGGTTCGCAGTGAGTCGATGGAAAAGTTATAGCAAGGCGGAAGTCTCGGAAGTTACCAATCGGGCGAGTGGCTAGCTCATGAGAAGAGGAATGAGCTTACGTCTCAGTCTCTTCGATGCTATGGGATTGGAAGATCCTCTCCATCACCCCCGGATTGAAGTAGTAATTGGAACGCGTACGGTTGGCCCTATATGTTTATATTGGAAGGTCATTTTTCAGTAGGTTCGACCTTCTTTATGTCCTTTAGGGTGTTTCACTTCTCTTCCTTGTATTCATGGATCATAGAGACGGATAAGCACAGAATTCCTTATTTTAATAGAGCTGGAATTTAGATACAAACGCGTGGAGACGAAAGAAGAAATCGAGTATTATACTCTCTGAAGTGAATCCCCGACTGTTCACTAAACGTCACTTTGTGCATATCAGACGCAGGCTGGGGCTTTGTTACCAGCGAACTTTAAGGTCCTTAACAATATAGCTCGTAGTTAGGGACTTGCTACAACCGGTTGGTGGTAGCTCAAGTCTTTAAGCACTGAGGATTTATTATCTGTTCTGGCCCATGAATGCCTATGTACGATATCGTAACCCTGTTGAAACCAGAGACACGGGGTATTGCATGGTTTTCGCTACACAGCGTTTCACCTAGACTGCACTACAGTCGCAGGTAATGCGGAAAGGGAAGGAGTGGGGAGTACGCCTCCGGTAGTGCTTTATCGGGAAAGATCGAGTCAGTCTGTTTTCAGTACCTTGAACATGGCTTCTGTTTGTGCGTTAGTTTTCCCGTATCATGTCGGCTGCTTTGTGAAGGGAAAAAAGAAAATGATTGTTCTACACTCGTATCTTTTATCCTTTTGGGTCTTGGAAGTTTTAAATAGACAGTATAGCTTAATGTGCCAGGGATTCTAGAATAATGAATTGGTTTGTATCGCTTGGCATTAAAGTATCTTTCCCACCGAATTGTGTGGTCAGGTACGGAGACTTTTAAGATAAAAGTCGATCGACAATTTATTTTTTTTCATCACCGAGTAATTCCAGTTAGAAAAGCGTCTTCAGAGTAATTTCTGTACATGGGACGAGCCAGTTGTTAATTGAAATCTTAATTACCCAAGTCTCCACGACGGGAGACATGGCTCTGATGCGGACAACAGTGGTCCCCAAATGTACCAGGCAGTGCCGAACGCCCTGTTACCTCTCGAGGGTATTTTGTGACTACGTTTGATCACTGGAGGGTCAGTAGAGTGCATGGTATTGTAAGTTACAGATGGAAGCAGGTTCCCCTATAAATAGGCTGTGGGATAGCACCTCCCTCATCCAGGCGGAGGATCCAGGTACCCTTTGACGCTCCTCTCCCGGTTAAAGGATCCACGTTCCACTTTAATGGGCTTTTGGGGGTTAGCATGTTCCCCTCCCATCAAGAGGAACCAGGACTACTAGTAACAGGGTGTGGGGGAGGGGGGGGGGTAACACTCTCCCCTCCCAGCAAGGGCACCCAGGTCCCCAGGAATACGGTGAGGGGGTTACTCTCTCTCTCTCTCTCTCTCTCTCTCTCTCTCTCTCTCTCTCTCTCTCTCTCTCTCTCTCTCTCCCTCCCCAGCTGCGGAACCCGGGTCCATAGTAACAGGGTGTGGTGTGAGGTTATAGCACTCTCCTCTCCCGCCCACAGGACCCAGGCCCTGCTGTGACCCGGCAGGCGGCTCTCTCGGGGATTGGCTGGTGCTTGCCATCGTCCTTTGTATGGTCTGGTTACATTAATCATTCAATTAATTAAACTCTCATGCTGTAAAGGATGAGGCAGTATTAATTAGGACACATTGTAATTGCAGATAACCATCTTAATGAGGATGTCATTCTTATCGCCGTTTGAAGTTGATATACAATCGCCTCATTAACTGAACGGGCGATAAATCAGTTATTTTAAAACTTAGATAAACTGGCGAGCAATGATTTAACCTCTCGAACAAGGTGGTAAAACCCTTTAAGCATAGCGGAACGACCCTTAGGTATGGTGGCTTGGCCTTTGACCTGACCTTAAGCTTAAGGCCATTTATACTCGAGGGTCTTGACATCGATGCCCAGTGGGGGGTTTTGAAGCCGTTTAGTACAGACGTTCCCGGGCACTGAACGCAGACAGACGTGCACCATAAAATGCAATCTGCAAATGGAACCCAAAGCACACAAAACTGCCTTCGGCCGATACGACCTGCAGAACGCGGCATAAATATCGATCTCGGCCGTTTATTTTAAGAGTGACTGATTCTCCTCAGCGAGGCCGTTCGTTAGTTTAATGGCGTCTAGACGCGGATCGTGGAGGGACCCTAGGAAGCACTTCCAGAGATTTGATTTTATTGCCGGCAGTGTGACTTTAAACCACAAGGTGATTTATGATGTGTCAGTGCTTTTGGGTATTTTTTTTCTTTTGTGTATGATACATATATATATATATATATATATATATATATATATATATATATATGTAGTGAAAAATCATGCCAATAACGAGTCAAGTATCGCCTGTAAACAGGGGACGTAATATATTCTGAACCAGTTCTGCTCCATACTAATTATAGGAGTCTTTACTTTCGCAATCGTCGTTGGTTGTCAGTTACCTATGAATAATGCAAAGGGTTTACCATAAAGCAAGCTAGAAATAATTTTACATAGAAACATTTTAAAGTAAGGAGTAAATGAAGTCATATCGTTTACAAATAAAGAGGAAACGATGAGTAATAATAAAGCTTTGAACATTGCTGTAGCATCCTATCATATAATGTATACTATGGTATAGCACAGTTAATTACTTCATTAGTATTATTAATCGTTCGCTTTTGTAACAGTTGTTAGCTAATGCAGCAGGAGTTGCAATCGAAACAGAACAAAGCTCTCGGAACAATCACCGGCTGCCTAGCAACCACAGACATTCAACGCCTGCATAGTAAAGCAAAATTACTTCCAGTACAACAACCTCAGATTTGCTCAGAACTTACTTTTATTTCCTTAAAGTCTGTGAATGGTCTTTTTCCTCCCTCTCTTTATGTAGTACTAAATGTTTCTCTTTACCCATCTTAATGTATGTGCTAAGAGCGCTGCTATTCATATCTCCAACAGTCGCTTGAAGAATTTTTGATTCGCTAATTTCTCCAGGCCATCTCGTCTTAAAGATGTAAGCGACAGACATGTGTCGTATTGACTCAGTAGACTCTTTAAAGGGCCTTCTGTATTTCCTGGTAAGGGCAAGGTGTCCTCAGTAACCAAATGGAGCGATGGTCAGTGCACTTAACATTTGTTCTCCTCGTGTTTTCCTCACACCTGGTTCGCTGAATTATTTATATGTATCATACTTTTCTTTATTTTCTGGTTGTTAGGGATTATCGTCTTCAGTCATACCTGACTACATAAATGTAACCACCACCTTTTTGTATGCCTCCATCGCCGTTCATGTGGTAAATCTCTATAAACAATTTAGCGCACCTCTCTCTCTGCCATACATCATCCTTGTATCTTCGATATAACACTCTTATACAAAGCCTGTAGTAATCTTGTCATCCCTTTCTGGCCTCACAGCTGCTGAGGTCGTTCTAGCCAACCAGTGGTCATTACGAAGCCCTTATTTCCATGTCGAAATCCATACCTGATGCATACACTTTTATTCATCTTTTTTTCCGAGAGCTATCTTCACTCATTATGTAAATGTACAGATCTTGTCTACATAACCTCTTTCCTTCCTAATTTCTCCTTTGTTTTTAACCTGTATGGGGGTTCACTGATCCTTTCGACACGATCAGTTACAACTTCACTATTTATCGTATGGCAAGGCTTTTGAATGGGCCTGAGGGAGGTTTTGAGAAAGTTTGTTAAAAAATTTGTTGCTGACATTTTTTTTGAGATTCCTTCCTTATTCTCATTGAAGTTACTGACTTTTCTTTGTCGATTACCTCCCGCTGGCATCACACATACTGGGGGCCTAGGGAGATATCATCGTCCTGAGCTCAGAGGAAAATTTTGATCGCTTTGCACATCTGATGGTGGTCAGAGAGTGACAAGAGAGCTCTGTGGACATGCTCGGGGAATTCATGATTGTACCCTGAGGGTAACTGAAGCACCTTAATGGGAGACTGGGGAAGGGATGGGTTGCAGTTACTGAGTCACTGGAACCGACTACTGGCGAGGTGTACATATTATGAAAGGACCCTGTGCTCTGTACACCTCCGACACATATCGTAGTGTTCTCCGGCTTGCCCTGAGGTGTCGCTTTGCACATGACACAGAGTCTTGAGGATGCCCTGAACGTGACACCGACAGGGAACACCTCCCTCAGCACACACCTTATGTTAAGGGTACTCTGCCGTCGGTACTGGGTGACGTATCTGGGTTGTTTGCCAGGCTGATTTTCTGGGTTGTTTGCCAGGCTGTTTTTCTTTGATTAGCCGGAGAGAAATGTTACCGTGCAAGTTTGGTTGGTTGCAGAAGCAACGGACAGGACTGTTTCGTGAGCGTCTCGCATGATTATGTGTTGGATCGCCGGCTGGACTGGTGTCGAGGACACTTGGCTGCGACATGATGCTGTGTTTTGCAGGTGCCAGTCTCGTCAAGTATAACAGCAAGAGGAGAACAAATCTTTGTATTATTACACACCAGGCATACCATAGCACAACCACAGCTCTGGAGGGGAAAAGACATCAAGTTATCTCCTCTGTAGGTTTCTTCCTTCTATGTAGATGTTGGAAGTGCGGATGCCCGGTTTTCTGTGCCACAGTTTGCTGTTTTATTTTTTAAGCATTCAGAAGTGAAAGGACAAATAGGGAAGCAGGAAAGGGACTGTGAGAATACCTTGAAGACAGTCATTTTAGCCATCACCAGTTGGCTTCGGCAGATTATTGTATCAGATGTAGCCTAGGAGAAGTCTGTGTGTGTGTGTGTGTGTGTGTGTGTGTGTGTGTGTGACAGCTCGGTAGCGCACCAACACGAGCTTAGTTTTTTTTTTTTCTTAGGTTCATGGTCACCCACAAAAGCCATAGTTAGGAGTGAGTGGTGACGACGTTGTTGACGTCCGAAGCATTATGACAAACGCCCAGAACTGGGGATAATCTCCAGAATAATTGATAAGACGAAAATTTTAGTCCTGAATAATTTAAGAAAAATATTGACTTGACATTTACCAAACTGAATAAGAAGAAAAACATCCTTTTTTTTATTTAAAGCTTTTGAAATACAATGTACTTTTTCTTACGTCTTGATAGTCTGTCATTCTCGACAGCAGCGAAGCCTTTTAAGCTGTGTCTTCGTCATCCGGCTGTAGGGTAAAAAGGACTTTCCGTCATTGTACCTCTGAGTCTGTTTACTCCTGACGCCGAATGGTCAAAAAGGCGTTAAAGAGCAATATTACCAGTTTCAGATCTCACGTCCGGTGGGTTTAAGGGTTTTGATTCCTTGTGGCCAAGGTCCCTCGTAAACAAAGTCCATCTCCGTGCTGCATATTGAGTGTTGGAGGCGGGGTCCTTGTTGCTTCCTCCCCCCCTCCCAGATGCCTTCCCAGAGGTGAGGGATGTTGGGAAGGGCGGTGGCTGGCAGGTGGTCCAGGCTAGGTGGCAGGGCCTGCGAGACGCGGTGATGGCTAGGAGGCAAGGACTATTTCTAGAGAGCTGAGTAAGTGACGACGTGGAGGTAGGATGATCGCGAGGAGTCAGGATGATGGATAGGAGACTGGATGATGGTAGGAGGTGGGATGATGCCTACCAGGCATATATATAGAGACGCAGTCCTGGGTAAGAAGCAGGGTGATGTCGTGTGGTGATGGTAAGGGATAGGATAGGATAGGGCAAGGTGTTGGAGACTACATGAGTCCAGACTTCAAAGGTAAGCCAGATAAGAGACCTGATGGCCTGAGAAGAGGTTATCTGTTGGAAGACACTGCAGTACATGGGAGAGCCACATGACGGAAGACCTGATGGTTTTATGACGAGGTTTTCTACCGAAAGACAGTATTAGTATCCTGTGTACATAATCTATACAGATGTAGTCAGGATAGAGAGGCAGAGGACAGAGCGGTGGTTGAGAAGGTGGTTTAGTAGCTTTACTGAGGCGAGTCGATAAGGTAGTGATACGTAGAGGGACAGAAGTTTAGTAGCACCTTACTTACCCTTCTGTCACTAGACAGGCTTGCGGCCGTCAGCTGGAAGTACTCGCAACCATTTCTCTCCCCCGCAGTCTATCATGAATAATTCCTCCCTGTCTTAACTCTCGCGTGGTAACTGTGCGCCGTCCTACAGGCGTTCTTGTATCCAACCAATCCACCTCTTTCGGGGATTTCTTCCGATAGAACCTCTTAAAGTAAGAAAACGGGGTGGAGATAAGAGAAACAAGCGGCGCGAGACGGGCGAATATAGAAATTCCATTTCCACGTTACGGGGACGAGGAACTAGATATCAGTACTTGCTGACGGGCGTGACGGTCTCTCTTTTGTGTTACAGCATCACAACCCGCTTGCAAACCTTTGCCAAAAATTGCTAAAAGCCTCGATTTGAATTTCTATCCTCTACAAAGAGAATTTGAATATATTGTACACCGCCGCTGTAAATGGGTTACCCGGCACTCCTCACAGACAATGAATATTCATTACATGATGGTCTTTGTTGAATGGGAGGCTCGTCGGTGCGTAAAACCAAATGATCTCTTTTCTGTGTGGTCCGTGACGCGGGTGCGCGCTCGGGGCTTTAGGGTAGTTGGTCGGTCTCTCTCCTCTGGTTGGGTCTGCTACCCGGGCAACCTGACGCAGTCAGTTTGACTACGCGGCTCGATAAACCTGTCATCGTTATTTTATTTTTTTTTTTTGAGGGGGGGGGTTGTTTTAGGCCTAAGAGGCTTGAGTGGTTTATTCTTTATTCTTTTTTTTTTCGATATAGTCGAGTGGATTCTGTTGATGCTGAAGCGTGGCAGAACTGCAGTACACGGGCGTGTTTGATGACACCCACTCCGCCAATGCCCCCCCCTTCTTCCGTCGCCTCCCGCGTTCTCTTACGTTCCTATAAGGATTCCTTATCTCTTCCTCCTCCTCCTCCTCCTCCTCCTCTCTCTATGCATCTGTGCCGTGGGCCCAGATTGCCCTCTGGGTTTCTGCGTGCCTTTTATCGCGGAACCCAAATCCCCCTTCTGCTTTCTGTAAATCTTTTACGAGTACCCATGATTGCCTTCTGCCTTCTGTACATCTTCATCAAGACCCCAAAAGGACTCCTTCGTTCTGTGTACCTTCACCCCACTGTAAACAGGGCACAGTGGAAGGAGGTAGAGGGAGAGCTGTCCTGCGGAGGAAGGACGGATGTATTTAGGGAGGAAAATGGAAAGAGGGGGAAAAAAAGTGTAGCGGAAGCGGGTATTCATCAGGGATTCCTGAGGTTTTATGCCAAGGTGAGGGATGAGGCAAGAGTGGAGACGAAGTTGTTTATGTAGATAGACCTGTATTGTTTTTGCTGA
>JAYMFT010181964.1:0-25959 GCA_038088735.1 Panulirus argus
TCTCTCTCTCTCTCTCTCTCTCTCTCTCTCTCTCTCTCTCTCTCTCTCTCTCTCTCTCTCTCTCTCTCTTCCTTCCACTGCCCATCTCACCATTCCTTACAATTCCCTCTCCTCTGCACTTTTATTCGCATTTTCTACGTACCTTTATTTCATTCTTCCACTCTTTTTCTTTTCTCTCACAAAAACTGTCTTGCTATCTTTCCATTTGCCCTTCTCTCTCTCTCTTTCTCTCTCTCTCTCTCTCTCTCTCTCTCTCTCTCTCTTTTTCGTCACTTCACCCCATCACTCTCCCCGTCCATACTCACGCCGAAAGGTGTCCACTGCTGGCCCCCCAGCTGGCGCCGCCCTCCACTGTACCAGAGATGGCACCTCCCTCTGGGACCGCCGGCTTGGCACTGACCCCTTAACCTTCTGAGGACACGGTCGGCACCCTGCAAGCAGATGACTGGTACGACTGACATCACTCCGCTGACCCGCTTCGTCAGTCTTGCTTAGGAGATCGCCCTGTTGCTGATAGCCACAATCTTATCTTCTCAACGTGATATGAAAGCTAATTACTCTGTCTGGGCTGCTGTGAAAGGGTTACGCACCTTCGTAACACGAGAATCCAACGTTTCAAATGATTATCATCGCTATATTTTCTCATGGGGGATTATTTTTTTTTTCTTTTTCAGAAAATAGGAGTTCTCAGCACCGCAGGCTGGCAAAGAGCAAGGACTCCCTAGTCCTTCAGGGTAGGATTACTCCAACCTTACCTCTCGGTGGCAAAGGACAGAGACACACAAAACTCCCTGATGTGCGTAGACTTAATACCATACTACAATACTCCTCTTTAAATAGTTAAGTCCTGATTTCACAGTCTTTTGTCTGACTTTGTCCGTGAAGGTATGAATTAAAGGACCACAGTTTTTTTCCTTTCTTAACAAACATTAAAGTTTTAGTTAATCAGTCATATATTTTACAATATATAGTAAGCGTTATTTCCAACGGTCCTCAGCGGCAGACTAACATCATCCTGTGAATCATCTGTTTTCACAGTAAGGGAAGGGAGGTTTCTACTCCTGCATGGCTTCATCTCCTGTGAGTTAGGACTCTCGCCTGTAGCTTCCTCGGAGAAATCTCTGTAGTTACTGTGAAAAGATGGATAGAAAACAACGATAAGCTGGTAGCTTGATGTTGGTGGCTTCCGCTCCTACGTAGGGCCAATTACTGTTGATTTGTTCCTACCGTTTAACTTTACATGGCCGTTAACTGCTGGCTTACGTTCCTTCCATGGCCGTTAACTGGTGGCTTACGTTCCTTCATATGGCCAATAACTGCTGTTAACTAGCGGCTTATGTTCCATCGTATAGCTGTTATTTGTTGTCGACTTGTTTATCCTTTTGACGGTCGTTAACAATGATATCAATAACTGGATAACTAATTACCTCTTAGCCACAAGAATATGAAAAGGGAACAAACTTGAGTACGCGATATCATGGACCTTAACACAAGGGAGAGTTGCTTCGCTTACTGGGGTAGTCATGCTGGTCTGGAGAAGTAGACAATATATCCTGCAGCGTGTCATAGCAACAGAACTTCGTACATTCAGACCTCAGCTGCCGATTGACATGTTACGAGTAGTTGTTGAGATTCCAGTGAGGGAAAGTGGAGCTAAATTCCTCAGTGGGAATTCAGAAAGACGTAAGCGAAGACGTTGCGCACAGAATACTTCGGTGTATTAACTTTTATGCTAATGACTTGAGTCCTATTTCCATCGCCTCTTTTACGTAACTACATTCACTCCGCTTCGGCACCGAGAATCCACAACCACCACAGTTCCTAATGTGTGGAAAGCGTATTGCAAGACAAACTGTATTACTCGGTCAACAACATGCGTACAACGATACATATAAGAGGACACGTTACAAAAGACCTGTAACAAGATTACTAGTCTCAAGGAATTGATTTATATTTAGACTTCTTTATATTTCATCTCCCTCCATTTAATGATAATATTCAGACTTTAAATGTAGCAAAATTGGTGAAGGCTTATGAGATTGTGTTATAACTGTAAATGAAAATAGAATTGAAGTAATCAGTTGTAATTGTATTCAGTTAAGCGTGATCAAGTAATTGTGATTTAACTGTAGTTGTGTAAGGGGAGGAAAGTGGTACTGGTAACCTTTTAAATGCATAGGTGGGTAAGCGGTACTTTTAAATGCCTGCGGTAGCGAATAAATAAAGAACCTTATAGTGCATAACTAGTGTATTTTAAATTTTTTTTTTCAAATTTAGGAAATTTGATTATAATAGTAATTATGAATGATTTTGTTTTTTCGTCATTCTAAGTGTAATGTAATTGTTATTCCCAAATGTATTTGTAATTATAACTGTGATATTTGCATATGGAATGTATTTGTAATTGTAACTGTAATTTGATTTTAAAACAATTTCTCCAACACAGGTCACGAAACAGGAAAATTTTGGTGACGAAGATATGAAGATAAGGTTTTAACAGTGTGACGGAGTCTTGGATGGCGAGGATAAGATAGGGTATATTGAAGCTATATATACGAGCCAGAGTTTTGGGATGGTATAGTTAAAGCAGTCGAGGTGGTGGCAGAGTAAAAAATGCCTAGGAATGATTAAATAATTACAGATTAGAAAAAATGTGCAGACGGGATAGTTAAAATAACTGGAATGGACTGAGTTACATGAAAATATACTGAAGAAAAGAACTTGAAATAGGGAAATAATAGGTGGAAATTGGTTAAACTCGAAATAGTTTGGATTAAGGCAAATTTTAAGGTTGGGGATAGGAAAGAAAAGACTAATGAGAGCTACATCACGAACGGGTGAAGTTATTTCTTAGTATGAAATTTTTGGCAAGGAGAATGTATATATCTTTAAGTCCAAAGTATACAACTTGAACACTTTCTACAATGGGCATTGGTGTTGTATGAAAGATAATAACTCTAGTCAACAAATACGAGGCGTTAGTCAACAAATACGAGGCGTATTAGGTACCAGCCCTTAATTTCATGATTGTTCCCAAATATGAGAGATATTGGTTACACGTTTTAGTGAACTTTTCGAAAATCTATGTTTTATGTGCCATACATTATTATAAAGTAAATGTTTACTAACTTTACATACAGCTCCCCTTTATGAGACGTAGAATGCATTCCTTTGCATGAATGGATAATTTTACGTACCTGGTTCGAAGTTGCGAGTCCAAGTCAAAGAAAGTAATGTCGCTCGAATCTATATACAATATCACAGTTTATTTTTCATGAATGGATGGAAATGTTTCAATCTGTGTGATCAAGAAATGTTTTCCTTCCACATGTAGGTCCGAAATGTTTGTTTCTGTTTACGCGGGGTCTTGAGAAATTTAACCATTCAGCGAATTATTTGCTGATATATTATTTTTTTGGCTGTGACAGTGAGATGAAACACACTCAAAGACGTTCCTGAGGCTCCTGAAGTAAAATGAAAGAGAAGTATGTTGGTTGTGGTGTTTCCTTCAGGTGATGATAGTTTGCCAGATTGGTCCTGTTATGGAAGGCTAATGTATGTACCGTACATGTTACAGCAGACAGGAAGTGATCATATCAGGATTTGAATGCAAATTTCATAAATATTTGGCGGCTGAGTGAGCTCCTTCCTGGATATAACCACTTGCGCTAAACTTCGCGTTCACTTGTTGAATGCTGACTGAACTCACCGTCCTCCGAAATGAAGCTTACACTTAGAACGCTTTCACCATTTGCTGTACTTGATAAAGTGGCCCCCTCAGATTGCAGTACCTCACAGAATGGTTCATAGAATGAACGTACAGATTATTAGACTCCTGTTGGGTTAGATCCCTCATACCAAACTCGAAAAGTATTTCCCAAGTATTTTTGAGACCCCTGATTTGGTTATTTTGCCCACAGATCGGCACTAGTGGGCCAAACGCGTTTGTGATAAGTTGTTTTCAGTATTTCCCTTGCACCACCCGTGGATTTTGTTGTAGTAGATTGTCTAAGGGCAGTTGGAGCTCTTCCACCCAGTTAGGGGTTAGGTAAAGTTGATTGGTTCATTTCTTTTTAACCTAAGACTGCCTGGACTTCAGGATGAGAACAGTTATAAGTTCTCCTGCAACCTGAATGGGCTTAGTACTTTTAGAATTGATCCTTATGCTCATCAGAACTGATATATGAATGAATCTTAAGACTTACAAATGTTTATTCTTTTGGTAAAGTTTATAAATCCATTAATAAAGTGGAAATAAAAGTGAAAGAATTTTGTTATGCAATAGGATGGGCAAAAAGTCTGTTCAACCCCCACAAATAAAGATAATGTACTTGAAAGAATTTGCATATCTCACATTAACACAAACTAACAATAGGTTCGATTAATCCAAAATAATTGTGTATTGGCCATCATTTTCATGACAGGCTGAAATGTCTCTAAGCACAATGAAAGATTCTTAGCAGTACACCTAGAATTAAGGTAAAATAATGAAATAAAAGCCTTGAACATTTAGGGTCCATGACTATATTTAGCACACTGCTCGCAGCAATTAGAAATACTATGGGATTCACAGTGGAGAAATTAAAGGCCTTAGATATGTATTTACAAAGTGCACCAGACCAGCTAGGCTTCTATGGCTACAAGGAGCTTTGGGCATTGGCTTCCAACTGCTTGGTTGACGAGTGACCAGACTGAACAGCATGGGTCCAGCACGGGTGGTGGGGCAGCAGATGAAATCCAACATATTAGACTGATATGAGTGAAACTTTTAACAGTTTAGGGTCTCCCTAAACAGTATCCACTGAAATTCATTCCACATATAATCATACTGCAATGAATGTCATAATGAAACCATCATATTGGGCATTAATAGCTGGTGGGGTTTGTGCTTATATAAAGAGAACCAAGTGTCGCCTGGCGAGTCATGATAACATCAGATTGTAAAGCGCTTACTGCTATCTTAATACTTCCATTAGTAGTCTGTTATTTCAATTTGTAAAGTTGAGGCTCATCATTTTTTTTGTGGTTATATTTTTCATTGCTGTATGTTGTTCTTTTATTGCATAAGACTGGATTTGCTTTAAATACAGTATTATTGACCTGTTCTTACAGGTAGAAAGGTTATAGGAAAAGGGTAAGATGAGAAAAAGAAGTGAATTCCGCAGCTTCAATGCTCAGTGAAAGAAGAAAGTATCATAATGGTCAGTCCTTGTGTGGCCAGTCTCCACACAGACAGTAGTAAAGGAAACAGCAACTAGATGCATGATCATGTCCAACCCTTGATGGTAGGGACACATACAGACAGCTCATCTACATCTTATTGGCTTGAGGCCAGGTTACTTTGCTGGTTTACCAGGCTATTGGGGACACTGTCCTGATATTTTTAGTAAATGAACTTAGCTGTTCAGGGCCTTCTTAGATTTCTCCACAGTTTATCCCTTAGTGTTTTGTTTTCATTTTATAAACATGGTGGACATAACCATATCCTTCATTTTATCTCAGAAACCCCACGTTATCAGTATCACAAAATCTACTTCCCAAAGTGCCTTCCTATTTACCTTATCATATTTCTTGTAAATCCATAAGTGCAGCATACACCTACCTTTTCTCTAAAATATTTTCCATTTTTTTTAAGTGCAAAAATCTGACCTGAATTTTTGAATTATCATTAAACCACAGGTTCATAAAACTTTATTTTCAAGTTGCAGTCTCTGATCTGTGAGGTGTCAGCGATGATTAATATTGATAAAGGTCTATCACCCTCTTTGCTCTGGGGGACATGAAGGTCTCATCAACTAAATGTTCTCATGCTTCTATTGTTTTCATGGTCATTGATATGTTTTAATTAATCACTTATTTTTTTTGTCAAAGGCTCTGTTCTCTGGCAAAAGTGCTTATTAAGATCAGGTCTTAGATGAAAGAAATCAACATTATAAAGGCCTTCCCTTAAATTGCCAACATCTACACAGTAATCATGAGATGCAGCAGCTTGCTTAGCATTTAGTGATCATGCTAATGGCAGGGGCACAAAAATAACCATTTTCTTTTTTTTTATAACTAATAAGAAAAAATATTTAATGATAAGATTTGACTGCTCTCCTTACTGGCTACTATACCTATACCTTCTTAAACTGAACATAGCTCTTGAATTATTGCTGTTATCCTTTTCTTTTATTATGTTAACATTTATTATCATTTTTACTTTTATCTGCTTATCGAAGTTACTTCAACTTATGAGAGTTTAAATTCTTTGTGTATTTTCATATCTACTTAAGAACTGCAAACAAAAACAGCAACTTTTGAGTTTACTATTATGTAGGGTCTTGTATTGTGCAAAAAGTTACAGATGAAATTTATATTGTATTTTTCTTAATTTGCATCTGCAATTTTTCCAGGATCAGCAACGACTTGTCATACATAAAAGCAGGTTACCGTAGTGACAAATGGAAATGGGTTCTCAGTTTGCCACAGGTCAATGGTCAGGCACAAAAGAGTGTTTTGAAGGAAACTGCTTCCACTCAGTCAGAAGTTCCAGCAGGGAAGGAAGATGTCTCCGAAATGAAATGTGTAACTGATGACAATGATGTCTCGGAAAACATAGGCCCTCCCGAGACAAGTGGTGTATTTCAGAAGAATGGTTCATCACAGAGTCCTCTAACCTCTCTTAAACCCTTCTCAGAGGATCAGTTGACGAAAGAACACATTTTGAAAACCTTTGGGATGGACAAATGCCCAAAGACTCTCCCATGCCAGTATATGAACCTTATTATTTTGTATGCAATACTTTTTTGATAAATAATATTTAAGTGGAATTGCTTTTGTTGATCCTTGCATATGATTATATGTGTGTTTGTAAATGTAATTTTGTGTCCATATTTTTTATGCAAGTTCATATTTAGTATATGTTAATATTAGCCACAAATGCATAATGGTAATATTAATGTTATCTAGAGGTATTATTATTCATTTCAGAAAGCGATGTTCAAGTAATCCATGGTGTTTAGCGGATCTAAAGAGTGGGATAGGGAAGGAGAAAGCTCGTCCAACAGATCAACCCCGAGATCTGAACAAGCCAGTTGGCCTTCAGAATACAGCCAACACATGCTGGATTAATTCAGCTCTTCAGGCTATGTTTCATCTCCCAAAATTTAGGTATTGTATGAAGTTAAGGTACTTGAATTAGAGGGATGTTCATCTCAAAATTTACTTATGTATTGATATCATTATTTTTTTCTTCCATTATATCTGTTCACTTTTAGAACCTGTGTTGCAGTGTACCTTCATTGTCTTTCTGAAGATAAAAGTACCTGTTGAGGATTTGGATTGCAATCACCATTGAGGAAGATACATGGATCATAATAAACATATTTGCATCTTTGGTCTTCGTGCATAAGTATGTGCACTATTTATTCCATATTGATATTTCTGATTCCTTCCTCAGTTACATGTAATAGATTAAGTGCTTACAGCTTTACAGTGATATCATACTTAGGCTTACATTCGTAACTGGTTGTTGATTGGGTAGATTGGCAAATTAAACTCAACAAAGAGCAAAGATTTATAGGAAACTGGAAAAAAAAGCCATAACTTAGGGGCCTACATCCTTTTACGCTGTTGGCAAATAGGAAAAACACCTGGATTTTCTCTGAAAGGAACTGAATTGGCTGATTGGAAAAACAACTGGATTTCTCAAAGTTGTATAAGACCATCCAGGTTCCACAACATATATGAGACCAACAGCAACAAACAGCTCAGCCAACCAAGCTCTCAGGCAACAGCACCTGAAACCAGCATGAGGTATCTGTAAGGTAGCTTCTTTGCTTCCTTAGTTTTTGTCTAGTATGATGCAGTCAACAAGCCTTCCATATTACTATACTGCTTTATAGTTACTGATTTTGCATACCAAACTAAATCTTGGTGAGATTTACTTATCCGTTCCCCCTTTCCTTGTACACAGTGTGCCTCAACCAAAAATGAAGTACCTTTATTTATGTTTCATGATGCTTCAACTTTTGAAGTCTCAGAAAAATTGAAGTGTTGAGGATACAGATGCATAACTAAGAACTGTTTAATGAATGTATGAGAGAAGCCCTTGTTCATTTGTTTGTGATGCGACCTTGCCAAAGCAGGAAATGCAATTAGGCATTAAAAAAGATTAAATTATATAATACTTTGAATAGATTTTTTGAATTTTGAAAGACTTTCATATTTACTGTTTTGTTTTTGTTTTTTAGGAATGCCATCAATGCAGTTGAAGGATTTACCGGTGAGGAGAGTCTGTCATGCATGCTGTACCTCCTACAGGCCATGTTTGTTGAGATGGACACCCATGCCAATAAGTATGTCATTCTGGTCTTGATTTTACATTTGTAATTAAGTTTGGGGTATTAATTTTTTTCTTACAGTGACCATCAGTTTTAACAGCAGTTGCCTATAACCCAGTTACCTGTAGCCATTGGTTGTCGTTCAAGACATGAGTCAATATCTCGGGGAAAGGATGGAACTGCCCAAAAATAAAGGCATTTTTCATTTTGTTGCCCAAAGAAGAACTTTTCTTTATAAGCCATGTACAAACTGTAGGCCTGTTTGTCATTCAGTTTTTCATGAATAAAATTCTTGTAAACTTCTGTTTACAATTCTGTATTTTTCATGTTCCTTTCTCTTGTCCTTCACTTTTTCTGTTCATTTTCTTTTATTGCAGTGCTAGTATAAGTCATTTTGTGTAAAGGATGCCTATTAGTACATCCCAGTATGAATTTTTATTGTATTCTAGATTGATACTCAGACTTGACAGTTTAAAGTGATGCCATTCAGTTTATGTATAACCCCATCAATTTTCTTCAAGCGTAATCTTGTCCAGCTTCCAAAACAATAATTTTAGCTTATGTCATAGGTTTTTTGGTGATGTCATCTGTGAGGGAGGAATGTGATAGTCATGGTTTCCAGTCATGGAGATATTTCTAAATGCTGATTTTACCATCAACTGGGAAAATTCCTGTTTAGTGTAGGAATCAAATGGAACACGTAGACTGGCTCTCTGCCTCCCCAAGGACATATTTTGGGATTATGCAAATGCTGCAACAGCCTTATGGTCTCAGTTCTTGGTGTCTTAATATTATCCAAAGCAGATTCTGGAAAAATTGAGATTTTGCAGCCCTGTACAAGAACATGGCAAGACAGTAGGCCAAAAGGTTCCCTTTTGGGTGAGCCCTTTCATCTGCAGAAGCTTCAGGAAACTTTTCCAGGGAGCTTCTTGAATCCTTGCCTTGATGGACTGATTCTCAGCCTTGGAGTCCTCCTTTGATTTGTCTGAGGGTGTGGACAGATGTATCAGATTTATGATGGTCTTCCAGTTTTTGGAAGGTCATGTATCTGCAGGCCATTAGGTAGGATTATAAGTATCTTGTCATATCATCATAAGGGAGATTTTGATAGGGAAGGAGGCTTTCAATTGGATTGTCTTCTTAGTGGTGACACCTTAGGTGCATCTCCATGTCACAAGAACCAGTGCATTATCCTTAGTCTGTGTTTCTTCAGTTTTAGATATAAAGGCAGTTGCAACAGATTCTTATGGAACTGGAATCATTGGAACCAGATTTATACATTTGTTAAAAAACACATTATGAGGATGAAACATATTTAAATGATATTTTGCTCTGTTGCTGCAATGTGTTATCAAGCTACTGATAAACAGAGCTAAAACACTAGCTTTTATGTGATTGATGTGACATGGGGAGGTTTAGAGCTAGTCAAGTTGGTACCCTATGGATAGCAATGAAGTGATAAGAGATCAAGAAGTAATAGACATCAAAAAAGGAGAGAGAATGTGAGGGAGATAAAAGAATTGGAAATAAAGGAGACTAGATGTAAGCAAAAGAAAAATAAAGGAGAAGAGATGCTGGAAAGTTGCAAGGGAGTGAAGGAAAGGAGGGAGCATGTGAGATAAAGAAAGATTATTGAATGGAACAAGATAGAGAAAATTGTTAGGGAGGAGGGAGGTACAGAGTGAAGGAGAGAGAAAAAAAAAAAGCTGGGGAAAACACTCAGGGAAAGTGAGTGATGGTGTGAAGGTGGACATGAAGGGGAGAATAAAAGGATTGCTATGGTCAGTGCTTTTGGTCTCATATTCTTTTTGGGTATTCTATAATATGCTTCTTACTACAGCTATTGTCTTATCATACTCTTTTTATAATAGTTCTCAATGTTATATATGAAACTGCTTAGCTATATGAATTTTAACTAAGTTGTAGAATGTCATTTGATGTCCGTGAAATATTGTCTTCTCTAATCATATGTTAGCAAGAAACACGGAAAATTTTATAAATGTATTGATAACCCAAGTAATCTGTAAAACTCATTACTATGTTATGACACATCTGTATAAACATTTTTTTTTAAGCATTACTTATCATTTGACTACTTTCACCGCCTAAACTTTAAGCTTGCTTTCCACATAAGACACTGTTATATTCTCTGATTTAGAAAATATTTCTGTGATCAGCTTTAGTGATATGTGATTATCACATATTGTTGCCACTCCTGTTTAGATGATATTGCTATCATGAATTTAATTAGTATATGAAAATCATTTCAGTATTGCAAAAAAGCTTTAATAATAATTGGTTATCATATAGACAGCATTTATTTCAAATATACTTTTACATATCAAGTTCAGTTAAAAAAGGAACTATGTGAGAGCAAGGTATTATGCAGAGACAGCGATGATTTGCTCTATAAAGTAGTAAGGGAAAAGTATGTACATTAAGAATTGAACTGTAGTACATAGTAATATCATACCATGTGAAGTTTTACCTCTGATTGTTCATTATGAATGTTTTTTTTGGAAACCTCAGGTTGTACTAGAGCCAATGCTAGCATAGCTTAATACTGTTTTGATCAAGTTGTTGCTGGACTTTTATCTACACCCTTACCAATTTTTTTTCTTTACCTTGTGTCTTCACACTTTCTTGATTACCATCGTTTCCATTAACTGTTTATCATGTAGCATTAGATCTACACTTGTGGAAAAAGGGTGAAAATTTGTATATTGATATCTTTTGTGAGGTGACTATTAGTAATTAGACATCTGGAGCTGGGAATTGTCAGACATATGTATGTGGAAGGAAATGCTTACACTTCAGTTGCCGTACATTTGATCTGAAATATTGTTTTGCAAATATCTGATCACATCATACTTTTGATCTGAAATATTGTTTGCAAATATCTGACCACATCATACTTTTCTTTACTTTTGCTCATCCCATTTCATAGTATAGTAATAACATATGTTTAATTTATATTTTGTTTCCCAGATCACTGTCTACTTTATCTCACTCAAGCCTGTTTTATAATAGCTATTTTTGTTTTTATGCATTTAATTTTCCTTTTATGCACAGTAGAAAATGAGGTTAATGATGAGTTACCCCTTTCAGAGCTGTTGCATGTAGCCCTGGCAGCATTTTTGAAAAGATGGGACTGTTTGCAACTCAGGAGATCATGCACAAGGATGCTGACCATGAGGTTCTGAAGTGTGTTTCTGAATTTTTGGAGAACACCATTGACACTCTGATAGCTGACCCTAGGCTAGGGTCACAACTATGTCCACTTTTCAGCACGTCATTGATGCGCCTTGCCAGGTTAGCAGCTGGTTTATTTAGTGCACATTCGCCTAGGTTTTATACTTTTTTCGTCATTTTCCACTGAACTGAATTGTTAAGGTAAAGTGTCAACATGCATGCTGGTGATGATAATTGTTGGGTGGGAATATTGCTTAAAATCTCAGTAATCATTAAATATCTTACCTAAATGGGTACTAAGCCATTCACCTTCATTTAGACACTTTAGAGCTGCTGAAGTCATATGCTTGTGTGACTTACTTTCAAGAACTAACAGGCAAGATAGCTCATACTCTCAGTCGTAACTGTTTTCTCACCCAGGTTTTGAGTGACCTGGATCTTGAGAACTATAATTTTTCTGTCATTTGTGCTGTTATTGTTTTACATAAACTACATTTGTTTGCAGAGCTGATACACCTCAGGTATCTTGCTTCATCTCCCAGTTGCTTCCATAATGCTGCTCTTTTAACCCGTAAATTTGCTAAATCATTGCACATTCTTGCAAAATTAATTTTTCCAGGAAACAATAATTGGTGATGGGATGCCATTCTTTAGTCCAGAAGGGCTGCAGTTCCCTCTGTCTAATGGTAAGCAAAAGGAATATATTTAGGAGCACCAGTTAATCATAAACCATGCGAACTAGTCTTGTGGAACCAACTGAGATCTTTCTGTACTTATGATGAAACCTGCTTTATGGAAACCCCTGCCATGTGACTGCCTGACACATTCATCTTTTGATTCTTTTACAGTCTGAAAGGCATCAAAATATGGTTACTCTATCACTTTTTCTGATGTTAGTCTTATTGATATGGCTGAAGTTAACCTGGGAAAAAGCTGTGGGGGTGTACTTAGTTCACAAAGCATTGCTCTGAATTTCCAAGTTTCCCTCTGAATTCGAATGGCCAAAAACTCTCTCATTCTAGAATAATTAGAATATGCCTTAGGCAGCCTCCAACTTGAAGCATATGGTCCACACACATTCCAGAAATGTATGGTGAATGCTTCTTGCTGTAATAATTTTGAACCTTTGTTTTTTAATATGTTTCTTTAAAACTGAGTGATCCATTATCAATCTTTACTTTCTTGAATCTTTAGCACCAGAAACTTAATGCTTTTATGTCATTTCTCTAGTTGGTTTTCTCACTTTTTTTTTTGCCAATTCTACAGTATTATCCTTCTGTGACTGACTTGGAGTTTAGCCTCTTCATTTCTCAAAATGGGTTGAACTACTTTTCAGCAATGCAGTCAAATCCCTTTTAAGCATTTTGAAGTCCAATTGTCGGATGTCCAAAATTTGAAGGAAACTTTGAGGAGTCTTTTTGTAACTCTTATGAGCTACATTGGAATAGTTCATTTTGTTATGGTAGCCTTGGACTGTTTAACCTGAATGAAACTGGTTCTGAACTTTTCCATAAGTTGTTTCTCTGACCCAGACTCATTTTTTTCCTTTCTGAATATTTCTTTGATATGTGAAACTAAATGCTTGTGTAAATCAGCTCCTTTACTGCTTCTATTGCATTTCTCTGCCATTTCTGTGGTATTATTCTTCAACTTCTTGGTTAGGGTTTGGCCTCTTAATTTCTGAGAGTGGGTGGAATGACCTTTTTATTATTAGGTCAAACCCCTTTGTAGCATTTTAAAGCCCAATTGTCAGACTTCCAAAATATGAAAAATTTTGTAGTCTCTTCCCTTCTCTAAATGAGCTACTTTGAAATAGTTCAAATTGATATGGTATCTCTGGATGTTTAGCTTGAAAAAAGTAATTCTGTACTGTACCTCTTCCTAATATTGCCTGTTTTGCACTAACAGAATTTTTACTCCTTGCAGAACTCCAGAATCTCTTGAAGAAATATTATCCCATAAACCCTGCTTTAGGATGATGTATAGAAGTTTTCTTGGCTTGCTGAGTACAATCATAAAAAAATGTGAAAATTTATAAATGAAATTTGTCATTGATATTTATGGAAAAGCTTTGAATTTTATGACTTTGAAAAGTTTAAAAGGTGCAAATTTTTTTGTTGATTTTCAACACAGAAGATGTAATTATGTTGACATTTCACATATTAGACATAACTGGAAATTTTCCGTGGCCCATAGCAGAAATCCTTACAGTATTTCATTGCAGCTTTATGTGTATGTATGTATATATGTATATGTTGATATGTATGTATATATATGTACGGTGCATATGTGTGCATGTATGTATATATGTGTGTATGCGGGGGATGGGTTTTTCTTCGTCTGTTTCCTGGCGCTATCTTGCTGACGCGGGAAACAGCGATCAAGTATAATAAATAAAATAAATAAATGTAGCATTTAACCCCATAGTAACCCTAGTTGTGTTTTGTGCCAGTAATCTGTCTGATACGTGGTGCATGTGGGGAAGATCAAAGACAATGAGTTCTTGACTGTAACAACACTTGCATGTTCATGATTTAACCTTCTTTTAAGTATTATCCACTTTTGCTTGTATTTAGTTATAAGATGTCTTATTTGTTGTTTTCTGTTGTAGGGTACAGTAAGATTTTCTCTTTATTGTCTGCTGGTATGAGATATATGCTAAGGAATAGATTAGCAAGGATTAAGAAATATGTTGTGTTGGTTCAACCAGGGCGTTAGGCTAGAGCACAAGATATGAGGAAGATAGATTCTACCTTATCCTTCCTCAGGAACCTAATGTTGGAAGAAAGCATTAAAAGGGTTGTATGACACTCATCTACCATGTTTTTCAGGATGTACTTCAGCTTTACTGTTGTAGATCTACCCTGTGTAGGCTTGGGGATTCCTCCTCTGTGAGAAAGTGTCCCTCTGAATTCCTCCTCTGTGAGAAAGTGTCCCTCTGAATCATTGCTGAAGGGATTTATTTCTGCTTTTAGGTTTAGTTTTCTGACCTAAAGGTTTTTCCCTCAACACCCTCCTTCTTTATACAGGTATGCTCTCATGCTTGTGGGGTAGAATGCAAAGGAGAGAAATATAGGTTTTGAAATTTGAAAAGCATTTCTCTTTGTGGCAAGCATTTTTTTTTTTTTATTTCTAAGCCATTTCTGCCTTCTTTTTGCTCTTTTTGAAAAGCCTTTTTTATTATCATCATCAACCACTTTTAAGTTGACACTTGTATCTGCAAATTCTTAGCTACCTGTAGTATGTAGATCAGTGATGTCATCTTTGACATGGTTTCTGACTGGTTGAAGTTGGGACCAAAACAAGTGAGGATATCTCTGAGAGTCTCTCATGCTCACGGGATGCTTCCTTGGAGAGGAAAGGTTTTTCATATCTCAAGACCTACATTTTTAATTACATATTATCATTACCAGGTGGAAGTGCCCTGAATGTGATACTGAGCATGAAAGCCAATTAGCACCAGCAACATCTTACACCATGGCAGCATACGTTAGTGCGGATGAATGCCCCCTTGATCAGTGCCTTGTGGACTTACAAACTGAAACTCAAACAGGGGTGTCATTGGTGTGCGGGTCAGATGGTAGTGGTCAGGGAGGATGTGGGGCAAGAGTAAAAGCAGATCGCATTGTGACGCCAAAGATTCAAAATTTACCAACCATTCTAGTCATCAGGAATAATAGCCTTATGTAAGTAAAAGCCTATTAATTTATATTTCATTATATTAAGTATGAAATACATATTTCTGAGATTTGAATTATGTACCCTTGAGGCGTATATAAAAAAAAGAAATTATATGTTGTTGGTTACCTCTCCTATAAACACTTTATATCTGTGCATGCAGCATTAGGGGAAATTCAGGTATCTTGCATGATGTCATGCTCCATGATGCTAAAGATGTTTAAAGAAAGTTATGCATATGTTTCTATCATATACAAAAACCGAGTCAATGAGTCATGTGTATTAGAGTTCTTATCTGATAGGATAGTCAACTTTTAAAATTGGTAGGAGCCTCGAAAGTAAAAAATGGGAGGCCTAGTTTCTGTATTCTGAACAGCTGGCATTTTATGCATGTACTTTTCAGATGTCGGGTACTTCTTTATTTGGCAGCAAATTCTTAAAGTATTCACTTCCTGTGAAAGATATCTGAGTCTTCTCAAGAAATTTCTTAACTTGCAATTTATTGTTGTTAATGTCTGTATGAAAAGTACCAGAGCTTAAGCGTTCCATGTGATGCATACAAGTTTTATCAGAATTATAGTAATTTTGTGGATTACATGAAAGGGCTAAGGTGTCATGGCCAGTTAAGTCAGAGTGTTGTGCTTTACGTGGATAGTTCACTACATAGCATAATTGTTGTTTGCTTTTGGGAACTCAGGAGGGAGGGTGTTGTGATGTTTGTTTCTTTCCCTTAGCCACTAAGCTGTATATAGTCTCATCTTTCTGCTTTTTTTTGTTTTTGCTTCCTAAGAAATTCTTTGATTGTTTTTCCTCCCTCTCTACTTTTTATAGACCTTGCTGTGATGAAGTCTTCTGTTTGTCCTCAGAAAAAAAAGAGCCTCAGGATGATTTATAGTATGGTCCAAAGCAGCATAAAGAGATTTGTATGGTTTTATATAAGATTTGAGTTAAACTAGATGATTTTACTTATGTAATATTTTTCTGACTTAGCTACATCATAGACAAAAATTCTTATCAAGGCCAAGCCTTGAAAGAAAAAGGGAAGATTAGAAAGAGTGAGTGAGAGATAATTGTGTAGACAAGAGTTAAAAGAAAAAGGATAGGTTTATGATGAATGCAAAGAAAAGACATGAAGTCTTGTTTAAGTTCATACTATAGTTTTATTGAGATGTTGGCTCAGTCTTACATTTTCTTTAGATCCATAAAAGCCAAACATATAGTAAATTGCTCTCTTTCTGCAGTTACTTCTATACTTATTCCTCAAAGCAAACACCTTGTTCACACTCCCACTACCTCTCCTGAAACCAATTTGTTCCTCCCTAGTCACCTGCTTTGCACACAACACTGCCCTTTCAGTCATCACTCTCCCTTACTTCATATCAGATATACTCGACAGATTTCTGCCTCTTTAATTTGATGATTCATTTTAATCCCACTTAACTTTATACAAGAGAACTGTACTTGCACTCAGCCAGTCCCCGTGCACCTCAGTTTGGGCCATACATATGTTAGACAGTCTGACTAACAAACCAACATCATCACTCCCTCTTTAGGGAAATGTATCTGGACTGTTGACGCTTTGCCACATTTCTTTTGTGAAGGATTTTCACTACTTTTCTCTTTTTACCTATCCATTTGTTATGAATATCTAATTCTTTGTGCCTCCTCATTCCAAATACACCGCTTCTCCTGCCCTTTCAACTTCTCATTCAAAAGTCCCTTAAAATACTCCATATCCTTTTCATGTTTTCTTTGTATGGTACCACCTCTCCATATGTTCTTCTCCTTTTTGCACCCACTTTTTCCTTTTTATTGCACTAATCACCTTTCAGAGCATTTGCTTATAAATTCTTAAATTCATTGATTCTGTCTCCATCTCTTATTTGCTCTTTCAGCTCTTGTAACTGTCTCTTGACCTCCCACTGCTGTTTCTAGTCACTTACACCTTTTCCTTGAGGATACTTTCTATACAACTCCCTCTTTTGTTTCTCTAACAGGTTAATTTCCTCATTCCATCTTTCTTTTTCCTTTCACTACATCACTTCTACATCCCACCTTCTGCATGCTGCATTCTCAGCATGCATATTTAAACACTGCTATCCTAAGTGCTTAGTAAAGAAAAAAAAGTTTTCTTTACTATTCTTCACTTAATCTCTTTATGTATCTCTGCACACATGCCACTTTTCTAAAGTCTCTTTTATTGCCTCTTTTAGATTGTGCCATTTCCTCTTTTGCGTAATATACCCCAAATTTTCATACCTACCTTTGCCAAGAAGTGATCATACATTCCACCTGCTGCCCCTCTTAGTACATTCACAATCAAAAAACTCTGCCTTTGCATACCTGTCATAAGCACATGATCCAATAATGCTAGTTGACCTCCACCATCACTCTTTCAAGTATGCTTATGTATGCATCTCTTCTTAAATTTTGTGAACTCTATCAGCACAAAATTCATCAAGCTTCACCAACACATCTTCCATATTTCCTTTCAAATTTATCTCTAAGAAATGGCAGATGATATAAAAGTAAAAAATATCCTTGTTTCAGATGTTTCTCAAGTATGAAGTGTAAGTGTCACATTTCGAGAATGTACTTTACTCCTCAAGTGTCGCTTATGTGAAATGTCTGAAGTCTAAACATCACAAGTTGGGGTATAGATGTATATGATTGAGGGTTGAGTGAGATGGGTTTTATTAAATGAATTTTATAGCATGAGCTGAGATTCAAGCACATTAATGATTACTGTTTCAGTTGATGCTGTACAATGGCCCACAAGTCTAGGTAATGTGCCTTGTAGCTAATTACAGCTCGCTTTGACTATTTGAGTTTGATTGGATAGGTCACTGTCATAATTTGGACTGGCATTGTCAACCTGATGCAGATAGAGTCTCCTCACCACTGTTTACCCTATAACATAGAAATGGATATGAAATATTTACATGAGTACTGTAAATACTTTTATTAGTTTTATGTATTTCAAATAATGTCATTCAAAAACGTTCCTCTGGCTACAGTTCCTATGCATTTGACTCACCTGGATACTAGCTGAAGGTCCAGGCCCTGTTATATTGACTATGTACCACATCACAGGAGCTCCTATAGTCTTCAGTACTCAGTCTTCCGTTATGTATTACTCCTAGTGGTAAGTAGTAATAATTTTCATTATGAATGATGTGGTTTTCACAACTAGAGGAATTCTGTTACTTGTGGCTTGATGCTGTGATCAGTCATGGAGTAGAGATGGTATTGGTTTGTATAGAAAATTATCTTACATCTTCTACTGAAAACCATGGTTTGGATTTGGTGTGACATAGGATGAAGTGTATTATAACAAGTGTTGCATAAAAAATTTTTTAGCTTGATTAGTGATTGATTGATGTTGGATCTTGATGTCATCATATGTTTTTGTAATTTTTATTTTGTGAGGAATCTTGACTGTTTACTCTTGCCAATATTAGTGGACATTCTTTTTGGATATCATTCTTGGAAGTGTTTATTTTCTCTGTTTCTTGGGAAATTTACTAGACTTAAAGACATAAGGCCAACTGACACTTAACTTATTTTGTCTTTAACGTCTGATTGAAAGGAAATTAAGAACCTACCTCTTTACCGTGTTAGTGTAGGTTCTTTCGTAAAAGCTTAGGAAAATCAAACAATCAATTTGAATCACTTGAAAGATAATGGAAGGTCTAGTAAAATGGTGTGGCTTTGCTGGATAATACATCCAACAAAGACGTTTCTGTAAATTTGTGATATGGTAGTATGATTGAAAGTGAAAAAGGAAGATTATGGTACAGATGGTAGACACAGTAAATGTACTTTTTAAAGCTAAGAGTATTTCAGTTGGGGATGCTTCAGGAATGACTGATGATGGTGTGGACTGCAAGTGTTTTATGTGTAAGGTTAGGAATATGATTGAAGACAAAATTTTAACCTAATAACTTAGGTTATTGTCCCAAGTGATAATTATGAAGCACTGTAGTAACAGATTAAACTGTATCCGCTGTGTTACTCTGGAAGTAACTTGAGCAAATATGAATGAGCTGTGAGGATGTATGTATTTGATTTGTTGTGTGCACAGGGAGATCAGGATATAGATAATAGGCAACTTCTATCTCAAGACAATGTTCATCTTAGATATGACCTTCACAAATAAGAAACTCTAGACTGATTTGGTTTGGCTAGTTTACTTCTGATGTGGCTAGTTATACATACAATGAAGATGAATCCTCTTACTTAACTTGTCCTGAATGATTTGCTCAAAGTGGTCCAGTTAGATTGTAATGCTAATTACAGATAAATTTTATTGCTTCTTGAGCTTTGGCAGGACTTTAGCACTGGTATAGCGAGTATTTAAAACATGATAAAGAAGTGGCTGACATTCTTTGAATTGGCTACTCTTATCCATAGAGCAATGGTTCTCAACCTTTTTTCACTGAAGGTACCCAAAACTCTTCATACTTCATGGTGTGCTTGTTCCATATCACTTTTCTTCATCTAAAATTGGTATTATTGTAAGCATATTCTAATCAATACTGTAGGAGTAGAGAAACCACTTCATGTGAAAACAGAAACTCGGATTTCCTTTGTAATGTGAAAGATGAAATTCTGTCACTCTTGTGAAAACTTCTGTGGCACCTCTAAGAGATGTCAATGCCGTCCTGGGGAGCTTGGCACCCCATTTGGAAATCACTGCCCTAGAGCTTTCTGAGACCTTTAGATGATTCATTGGCCCTATTCTGTAAGTAACCTTTGGAAGGTAATCAAGTCTAATGAGGCTTTTAGTTGAACACAAGGAGGTCAGATTATATAATGGAAAGAGATTTACGGAAAGTCGTGGTAGGTTTTTCGTAATACAGGAGTTTATGTAAGTTTTAAACACAGTACAACTGTGATTATTTACTGTATGTAGTAAAACTTCTTGATGCTTTTTCATTCCAAGTTGTGTATATAGATTATAGAAGGTAGGTGACTAATTAGTTGAAGTGCTATAGGTGGCATCTGAGTAGACATGAGTGCAATCTTGCTGTGATAAAGTTAATATCTTAGGAGAGGTATTTTATCTTGCTGTGATGAGGTTAATATCTCAGGGAAGAGGTGGGTCTTGCATTTCATTCATTATAGAGGTAGTTGTGGATGTGCTTGGAGGATCATCAAAACCCAACTCAGGCTTGGGAGCATCAGGCAGAGGGCTTAGTAAATGTGTGAAGTTTCCATGTTTGGGCATGGCTTTTTATGCAGTTCTTCCAGTGTCACTTGTGTCATGATAGTAGGTTTTTCTTTGATTAGATATTCCTCCTATGATGTTGGGCAGCTTCCATAAACATGAGTGACATTTCTGTGAGAAGTAAGGAGATATGATAGCATATTGAATTCATATTACCAATATAAGTTTATGTAAATTTTAAAGAACCTTACAACTGTAGTAGTATCCTTTTATAAATGTACAGTGTAGACTATGATGGCAGTAGGGGATTACACAGAAGCTGAAGTGCTGGAGGTTTCACTGAGCATTAGTACCCTCGTAGGTGTTGGATTTAGGGGGTTGTTGGATTTTGGAACACTGGATTTGAGATGGCAAATTATACATCAGAACATTGATTTATTTTAATGTATTATTTCAGTAAATTAATCTGGGGAAATACGTTTGTGTCTGGCGTATTCTTATATCCGGCTGCTGGATGATAAAGCTTTTCATGTAGTTTTCTTGCGAGCTGTTGAAATATCCTTGGTGAGGTGGACAATACGTGACTAATTATGCCATAATCCTGCTTGAAGCATACAGAAAACATTACTAAAGCTTGTCTTGAGGATTCTTAGAAAAATCTAATGTAGTTTGAGATTATATGTATATTTATGGAAATTTCAGCTAGTCCCATTATAGTGGCAGCTTTTCATGCCATTGTATTTAATAAGAGAATTTATGTAATGCTTATGAACTGTAAGAACGACTTTGCTTTTCTGCTGAGGGAGATGAACCCTTAATCTCATCAGGATGGCAATGCTGCTACATTGTA
Organism: Panulirus argus; assembly: GCA_038088735.1. NCBI lineage: Eukaryota > Metazoa > Arthropoda > Malacostraca > Decapoda > Palinuridae > Panulirus > Panulirus argus. The sequence goes on from JAYMFT010181964.1 coordinate 21,215, forward strand.
CATAGTATTTCAAGAGTGCACTCAAAAAAGTTTCTTTTGGTCTCTATTTTTGATTTTTCAAGAGTGCACTCAAAAAAGTTTCTTTTGGTCTCTATTTTTGATAATACATTAGGAAAGATATTATCAAAAGATTGTTATTTCTGAATATGTTTTACTTTTTAATGCTGTGTTTTAGTAGGTAGACTGAAAACAATGAAATAAATTAGTACCCCTCCGACAAACACCATCTATACTCTTCATAATATTAATGTATATACTATGTTTAACATGTATATCATTATACAGTAGTATATTTATTGTGAATTTGATGATTATTGTTATTATTATATAACTGTCATGTGCAACTATGAGATATGCTGAGATACACTGATGTAGAATGAAAGAAACAATGAAGAGTTTGAAAAAAAGATACAGAAGTGACTTTAAGCTCCATCCATGTTTTTAGACTTACAGATGTAAAGCTTATAGGAAAAGGGAAAGACAAAAGTGAGAAGAGAATTCCACACTTGTTGTTTAAGGAAAGGAGGTACCATGATGGTCAGTCCTCATAAAGATTGTTGGCATATAGAAACTATGGTAAGCCGGATTCAGGCACATGTTGCAGGACCAGGCCTAAGTGGCTGTGACACACTGATAGTTTACAATAAAAGTGACTTAAATAATATTAGTAGAACAGAAAGTGTGCAGCAACAGTATGGTGGAAGAAAAGAGATGGTTTATTGAGAGATAATTGCAGGAGAGGTAATAAGTTAGAAGGCTTTTGATTCCACATTGGTTAAAAGGGAGGTGAAAGAAGAGCCACTCTAGTTATGGAACAGCACACCATACTGGGGCAAATAAAGACTCCAGTGTGTAAATGTAGAATAGGTGATTAGAGTAATATAATAGAGTAATATAATTGCTGCACCTATACAATACCCTCAGGTTTTAGGAAGTAGATTTTGCATCATTCATCATATGGGATGCTTAGTATAGTGTTGAATATATGGCTTGTGTATGACACTGTAGGGTCTTATTGTGGTAAATTGAAATCTGATTGCAGGAAATGAGGATTCACAAAGAGGGGATACCGTAGTCACCATATGGACTACGTATCTGGCACAAGGGTTACCACAGTCACCATTCACACTACTTACCTGTCATAGGGGATAACACAGTCACCTCCAAAGCAAAGAATTTGATTTTGAAATTGAATTCAACAGTATTGTTTCCCCAGTCTGAGGTACTACACAGGTCCAGATTAAGAGAGGAAATGTTAATTTCTTGAAAAAGGATGGGTATTGGAATCAGGTTGAAGTAAGTAGGGTGAAATTGTCAGTTGAAGGGTAATCATGGTTAGAGTTGAAAGACAAATCATTTATGGAAAGGAGAAAGAGGGTAGATGATTGAACAGAACCCTGAGGGATACCATTATTGACAAGATGAGAGGGAGAAGCCATTCCAGCAGTGACTACTGTGATGGAATGACTAGAAAGGAAGCACAGAAAAGACTATATACTAAGGGAGTTCAGAAAGCTGTGGTTTATGTCACACTCTATTAAATTCCTTGCTGCCTGTGTGTCTTGTTAAAGGAGATACAGGCATGAGAAAGGGCTGTAACATGTATTGTTAATTTTATAGTATACGAGATGAATCCTTTTGACTTGTGAGGTTGATATGTATGTCATTTAAGTCCAAGAAGCACTTAAAGTGTAAATAGTTTGCAAGAATATGTTACATTGTAACTTAAAACATCAGCTAAAATTACAATATTTTTTTTTTCTGGACAGCACGGGAAAAATAAAGAAAATTTTAATGACCTTGTGTGACATGGGATTTTGATATTTTTTGCAGTTGATATTTTTTTTAAATTGAACTGATGAGTTTATTAGCATGAAGTGTTATCAAGATTTATCATAAAAACAGTAGTGATATGAATCCTATCAGCATATATAGTTTACACTTTGTTCTCACTGATCAAAGATTAATTTTTTATGATGTATCATTTCACTTCCCCTGGGAGTGTTTGGTGCAGCATCTGTAAAATCAAAGACCAGCAGGATTAGTTATGAATATTAACAACTGGAGTTTATATGTGTAGGGGAACTGAGAATGAATATTAGAAGGTTGAGAAAAAGGAAAGTGAACTGAATTGCATAAAGTGGAATCATCTGCATAAGAGTGAATAGGGTTTGAAGCTAAAGGGAAAAAATCACTTGTGGAGGAAAGAAAGAAGGTGATAGGACACAATCACTTCTACTTGTAACTACTGCAATGGAATGGCTGTTAAGAAAGCTGTGTACTAGGGATCAAAGTGAAGCAGAAACACCCAAGGCTGGTCCATGTGTGATTCATATTCTGCATTGCTAAATACTATACCAGGGAAGACTACTTCTTTGGGTTCATAGGATTGACTGGTTCATGATGAAAGGTTGATTGAAGGTGGCAGACTCTGTAGTTAGGTGATTTGATTTATTGAATTATAGTGGTCTGCCTGCCTAGCCACATACATCTCACAATATGTTTCATTTGAATATATCAGTAAGAATACAGAAATATTTCTTGTGCTCATGGTTGATTCTCTGTTTTATATGCAATGATGACTATCAAGTTAGTTTATATGATTCTCATATTCAAATCAGGGATCGTGATTTGAAGCGGCGTCTACATGTAGTGTACCCTGAGACCCTTGATTTGACGTCCCACACTCTGCATCATGTTGCTGCAACGTATATGCTGTCTGCTGTGATTTTCCATCATGGTCACTGGGTCAAACACTTTTCAGGTATATGAATATGGATATTGTTTTATGTTTGTTGTATGTGAGTATGACTTAATTGAAGAAGCAAATACAATATAGGTTTAATGTAAACTGTCTGCTTTTCACTTACTTTATTTAATTTATTCCTTCTGTCAACAACTCATAGTCTATAAAAGTGTTTTTTTTTGCACATTTTCTAATAAGTTTAGTGCCTTGTTTCATGCTGTTGACTTTTGTTTTTATTTTTCCTTTTATTTTTTAAAGAACTGTTGGCTGTTGGCATTATCACTTTGATTAAACTTTAATGGCATTCTCAAGTTTCCCAGTGTTTTTCTGTTTCCTATGATGGTCTTATTTATAGCCACTAACCTCCCTGTGCAATTTGGATTACTCATATCAGGTACTATCATTGTTGCCCTCCTCTCGACCTTTTCTACTTGATAGTTATCTTTATGTAAGTGAGATGACCAAGCATGAGATGCATGTTCTACTTTAGGTCAAACATAAGCATTAATTGTTCATGTATTCAGCAAATTTTTGGAGATGCAAGAATTTATACTTGTTGGAATGATATTTCTAATGACACCACTGTTTGATGATGTATGCCTAACACCAGGGGTTTCTAATTTCTTAACTGTATATGAAGCAAGGGTGTGAAGGTATGTGTGCTTGTTGAATTTTCTTCTGTTAATTAGCATAGGGTCACCTGAGGGATTATATAAAACTTACAGCATATGTAAATTTTTAGATTAGTGCCGTATATCAATTATACTCTCAGCACCACGTAAATGTGTATGTTAATTAATTTTATGTAATTTGACAGCTCATGTGAAGACTAGTCCAAACAAGTGGTATAACTTCAATGATGAACAGGTTTCAGAATTGACAAATCGATCAACAGCAGGAAATCCTTCTGAGAGTCATCGCAATTATTTTAGCATTGGTGAGCTGTGATAATGTTGTCCTTCATATATAAGTGGTGTTTTATATAAATGTGAAGAATTGCTGGATTTGGAGGTCTTTCACACCTACTGTTCAGTCTGTGACAAACTTCCATAGTGCATATTGCTATCAGTCTCAAATCATTTTATTGTATACAACTTTTCTTTTTTGTGATCTGTTTAGTAGTATAAGCCAGGGCCCTGCCCAACAGTTCACTTTCCTCCCACACCAAAATAGTGGAAAGTATACTATTTTTGGTATTTTCTTCAGTAGCATATGATAGTTTGATTTTTTTCCATGAGTTGAGTTCATTTCAGATGAATTGATTTCACAGATTATGTTAGTTTTATAACTTTAATGTTTCCTCCGTGTAGGATTTTTTTTTTTTTTTATTGTCCTTACCCATCTTTCAGCAAATGTGGCCAACAAGTACAAACATAGACCAGGACTAAGAGTTTCACGGGGTGCATTTGTATGGATCTATGTGCGGAGCAACACCTTTGAAGTAGAGGCACCTGTTGTTTCACCTCCTGAATCTGTGGTTGAATATGTTCTACGTAAACAGGAGGAGAGTACGGTAAGGATGATTAGCACTGTAAGGGCGTAACATTCTAGTTAGTATCACTTTATCCAAGTGTTTATATTCAATTGGTTTTTCAGCTTTTAAGTCAGATTAACCCCTGTAAAACCTTAGGATGGCTTTACTTCCACATTTATCCATTTTTTTACTTTCTTGCTTTTGTATAAAGTACCTGGTTTTTCATCTCACTCTTTTTTTCTAGTTTGTGTTTAGATGAATTATTTTTGATACATTATTATAATACAACCCTCGAATCCCTTTTATGGGCTTCTGCAACCTCAAAGCTGGAACTAATGCAGAAGCAGGGAAATGATGGACTCTTGTGGATTGAAAAGGCTATGAACAAGAGTATAATCCATTCTGTCTGTCTGTATGATACATCCTTGCCACAGGTAACTGCTTTCTGGTACCAGTAATGCTTGTATATATATATATATATAAGAATATGTATGAAAAAAAAAAAAAAAATATATATATATATAT
>JAYMFT010181965.1:0-12036 GCA_038088735.1 Panulirus argus
TGCCGCCACGTACTGACATGTTCCTACGCCTGACTACACCATGCTGCTCGAACACCTTTTCCACACTGTCCACGCTACTGTCTAAATCACTCACTGTTTTGATAACTGGCATTCAAAATATCTTTCGTCTATAAATGATGTTATAGTACAACAGACACTTCTGCACAACACATATATATATATATATATATATATATATATATATATATATATATATAAACTTGGTATCTGATTTCGCTACTCCTTAATCTCTCAAAAGTTTCCCCCCGCTTTTCGAGATACCGTACACTGGCTGGCCTCGCAGCTGTGTCCCCGGCTGAACATCTTTTACAAACTCAGATCATAAAGCTACTGCTGAAAACTTTTCATCCACTTTCTCCTACAACGGTCTCAACTTCTTCCAGAAATAATTTTAGAAGTTTGCAAAACACCAGTTTCCAGCTAACTCTAGCATGTTTTCTACTTATGATAGCGAACGTGCGCCCGGCAGCGGGTGATTTCAGTGGTGCCACGTAACGAGAATAATACTGCCATTTTGCGCAAAAAATTATAAATTATGAATATTTTTGAATTATCAGATTCTTGAGTGGTTTGAATACTGTCAAAAGACGTGTTAGCTGTCTGCGTCTCATAGTGAATGATATATACCCCAGGTGCTTGTGTGATACTCTAAATATATATGAATTCAGCTAATGGTATACATTTTTTTTTCTTCTTAATTACTTTAGTCTCGAAGGCATGATTCACTAGCTGGTGCATTGCTGCGTCTGACGTGAGGAAGGAAGTACCAACATCAGAACAGGAAGACGCCATTCCCCACACCTTGCAGTATTAAGTACTTGACTGTCGTAAAAATCAGCGAGTTCTGAGACGATGATGCTTGCCAAACATTACGAGATGAGTGCAAACAGGTCGTCCACAACAATGTACTACCTCGGATACTTGTTGAAGGATCGTACTGTCAAGCTGCGAGGACGTTTGAGGGACTACGTCCACAGAGTTCCCAGCCATTGTTCCTACAAGAGATACACCAACAACCCGTCAGTAGCGTGTGTTTTGACGAGCCAGCAGATGGCAAGGATTTGACCGTACTCTAACGTGGCAGGTGATTGGTCGCGCCTCCGCTTTACGGCCGAGTTCTTTTTGACCATTCCCGAGCGAGAGGAGTTCCCGCCACTTCCAGGCCACCAACAATAATAATTGAATCGTCTTAAACGTCCGAAATTCTGGCCGTGTCTTGACGCGACTGGGATCCGATGCCGGGATAAGAGAAAAAAAAAAGTATAAATAGCCGGGACGGAGCCGAGTAATGGCGTGGCAGAGAAATACGAGATTATATGGAAGACCTGAGCAGACAGCTTTGTTGTTTATCTATTGACATACTCCATCGGATCCAGCCTCCAGCCATTGCACGATAATCTCTCGCCTTTATCTCCTCACGATGGCATCTTCTCCTCTGCTCCTTGCCACTTCTTTCTGGTCTTTGAGGATGTTCCGGGTTCTCTCATCAGGAACGACCGAGAGTTCCCTTTGCTCCTGCCGTTCGTAAAGTCTTCCATGTTCCAGTTAGTTCTACCGTTCCCAGGTGTTCCTTAGATTCCCTCCTCATTCCTCACAGTAAGAACTGATCGAAGGTTCCTTCCTTCCTTCCTTCCTTCCCTCTCTCCTTCCTCCTCCGTCGGTATGGCTCATATTTTTCCAGTGCTTCAAGCTGCCCCTCCTTCCGTTCGTCCTCCTTCGCCCTGGAACCCTTCCTGCCTCGCTTCCTTACAAAAGGAATTACGTACATCTGGGCGACTTTTCTTCTGTTGCCTTGGCACGTGTCTCTGTTCCGACTGCCTCTCGCCTTCTCCTCAAACAATCGCCTCCTTGCTCTCCTCACCTCCACACAAGACCTAAGCTTTCTTCCTCCCCCACTTTCACCCTCTCCCTGCTTCTCTCCCCTACCCTCTCACCTCACACCACCCCCAGCTTCCCTCATCCTGCCAGCTTTCCTGACCACCGGACTCCCTACTCTGAAAAGGCTCCTCACCATCTGGTGTCCTAGCCTCCCACCAACTCACTCACCCCAACCGCCCAGCCTACCCCTCACGGGCGTGGCCTACTGCCAACCCATTATAACACCCGAGCTGCTGCTGCTGCTGCTGCTGGAGGTGGTGGAGGGGGAGGTAGGGAGCAAGAGGATGGCATTTTTTTTTTCTTCCCTCTCCATTTTTCTTCGGGAAGAAAACCCACGAGGTGATACGTTTCCCCCAAGGTCAATATCAGGCGAGGGGAGCACCCGACGGCTTCGTCCTCGATCTCCCGGGGTGTCAAGACGAGACGCGACGCTCGCCTCTTTACTTTATTGTTTATCCCGCAGTTAAAACTGTGCCTTGAGTCATGGACCCGGGTGACTGACTGTTGCCTCAGACACTTATGTACTGAGGGAACTGGTCTCAGCTGACGTGAACCAATCGGCCAGTCAGCCAACATCTCACAAATCACCAACGTCATCATCATCATCATCATCACTATCAACTTCATCACTATCGTCGCCCCCCAACCACCACCATTACCAGGTCGCCTTGTTATCCGTCCTTCCCGTGTACTACCCTGAACAATACGGTGGTGCTACTACACTTAAGTACCACTGTACAATTCTTGAGCACGGCGGTACAGTACTATTAAGCACGACGGTACGACTTGACCTGGCTGTTTTTAATGGTCAGGTCAGAGAGTTCGGGCCATTGTATCCAAGGGTCATGCCGACGTACTGAAGGATCGCATCGTCTTGCCCCGGGGAGAGGTTAATTTTCTTGGGTGAAGCCGTATGGTGGGTGCTGTCCTCCAGGTGTGGTTGGGTGGGTGGTGTGAGGCCAAGCGCTGCCACACACTGGGATGGAGGGATGGCCTTGCAGGGGTCACTGGACGTGATACCCCGACGCCATCAGTGTCGAGTTGCTTACCACCGCCTCTACAAATACACGTAGCCTGTAAATTTAGGGACAACATTATCATAATACACTTTACTTTCAACTTCTATCCTGATGAGTTCTAAATGCTGTGGATATATGTGTGGTGGGGGATCTTCGGGTGTCTGTGTCGAGGGCTGGGTGACACTGCTCCTTATATGGGGAGTGTGTGAAGGCCTGGGTGACACTTCCCCTTGCGTGGGGAGGGTGTGAAGGCCTGGGCCTGGGTGACAACACTGGCCCCCTATCCTGTTTCCATGGAAATTTGAGAGAAACTCGAGAAAAGTCTCCTTTCATATTCCAGGATGCTTGACCTAGACGAGAGAAATCACAAGTTCGATCAAAATTCAGCCCAAACAAATTTGGCAAGTTTCTGTGAAGAGGAGGCGGCACCTGTCTGGATATGAACCCGTCAGGCTGAGGCGGGAGCCCCGTCTGGCTGAGTAAGGGGCGTCTCCGTCAGGCTAAGGGTCTCTCACCGTCAGGAGGGAACGGCAGGGAAGACCTCTCTTAGGGACGGGCTGTCGACCAACACTTCCCAAGACATATCGGTCTCACTATTCGAGCGGATGTGTGTGAGTTCCTCCCGCCTCTGAACCGGAGGCTGTGTTTGTCCAGCGCCTGGCCGTCCAGCCGAGTGTTTTACAGATGAGACAGTTTCACCGTACCCGAAGGAATCGTCCCAGGCGGTGCCGCTAGACTGTCGGAGGGAGGGAGGGAGGGAGGGAGGAACCTGCTCGCCACCTGCAGAAGACGCTCTTCACGAAAAGATGGTCTCCTACGTCTTCCGTCGAACCCGCCGTCGACTTGGCAGCCTCCATACGTCTCCGATAATCTGTGTGAGAGGAGGAGGAGGAGGAGAGAGACTCTCTCCGTGGCAAGAGTTTACGTCTACCGGAAATAGGAGGAGAATGAATGCCACTCCGGAGGCATCGGCTGGAAAAAAGTTTTGTATTAGTGAGGTGTGAGGGTGTGTGGGGGCGCGGGAGGGAGGGCGCGCTGCTGCTGCTAGCCTGCTGGGCATTCTCAGACCCCAGACCCAAATCTATATTCACGGTGCGTTGCCCAAGGGCTGACAGTCGTCAGTATCTGTGAGAGTCGTATATCTGTACACCAGTCTCTCGTACCCTCGAGAACGACGGTACGACCCTTGCCTACGTTGGCCTAGCCTTTGACCTGACCCCAAGCTTGAGGTCGAGGGTACCACACTCAAGGGTCGTCCAGTCGTCGCTGAGGCGTAGTTGACGCTCTCCTCAAGGTCCACTCCGTCGTGCTCAAGGGGGTTTCTAAGGTGCCAGGAGGGAGACTTGGCACGCAAGCCTCCTTTCGGAACGGGGCTACAGGTACGCGTCGAAGGCCCACTCCCCCACACACCCTCCACATCCCCAGAGGTTGTGGTCCCTCCCTCCCAACACGTCAACGCGGTCGTTTCCATACCTGAACTCGCCACGAGGGTTTACCCTCCTCCGTTTCGGAGTAAAGGCACCTGACGGAGACTGAACTTATATGACTGGTTATCCCACATATCCTGACGGGGAGAGCGAGCGAGCTCTTTGATGATGGCTGCTGCTCATGAGACCTTCCCTTAGACGGAGGCCGTGGACGCAGATGTGGCGTCAGGGCCCTCACCACCAACCTGACGGGGCGATAAAGCTCACGCAATTTCCGTATCCCATGAACGTCAGGGATACTGGTGGTTGGCCGTGAGCTCGAGGTGCGAGAGTCCGTGGTTGCTACTCCGTGTAGGAGGGTGGGGGGAGTAGGAGTAGAAGTAGTAGTAGTAGTAGGAGGAGGAGGAGGAGGAGGAGGACATGAGTACAGTTACTCCACAGGCAGACGTCTCCGTCAGGGGCAACACGGCCCCTCCCCCCGTCCGTTTTTGGACCACATCTGTGGTCCTCACTGCCGGACGCCCTCGGTAAACCTACAGTCTGCCGGACCTGGTAATAGCAACACTCTGTGGAGTACGAGAGCAGCCTTTTCATCAAAGGCGCGTAACTCTTCACGCTCACTCCCAGTTTCTTTCCCTTAATGGAGTAATTTTCTTCGAGTCGAAAGCTTTTCCATCTTCTGCTTCCCCCGCCGTGGCTGTTGGTGTTGCCTGACTGGGTGGATTGCGGTGGGGCACACAGAGGACCGGCTGGCTGGTCGATTGGTTGGTAGGTAGGATGCCTGCCTGCCTGGCTGAAAGGATAGCTGGTTGCTTGGCTGACTGGCTGGCTAAGTGACTGGTCGGATGTTTGGTTGGTTGGTCGGTTGGCTGGGTGGGTGGGTGATTGACTGGTCGGTTGGCCTGGTCGGCCGGCTGCCTGGTTGGTTTGGGTGGCTGGGAGGACCGCTGCCTCGCCCATCACACACACTCGGTTGCCCCCATATAAACTCGTTGGAAGACGCCCATTCAACCCCGCGCCGCCCTTTGGAGCGCCTGGTTTAGGACGCCATCAGTGGCGGACACGCTGGCAGAGGTGCAAGGCGGGAGGAGGGATGTAAGACTTCCCGTCCTTATCTGGTGCTCTTCCATTTCCACCCACCGGTGGCTTGGTGGGGCCGTCTCAAAATACACTAAAAATCAAGTCACGATTCACGCTGACGGCGAGTTTATATACCCCTCCCTACTCCCCATCCTCCTCTCTGTGCGTAGTGCCAGTAGTGTGTGAGTCTGTCTCAGGGCTTACCTATCATCTTTAGCGTCCCCAGTGAGGGCAAAGAAGGGGGTCGGAGTGATGGAGATGTGGGCCGCATAAGTAGGCTAAGCCGTCGCACCTTTGGCAAAACACGTACGCTTTCCAGACGTGTCCTTGCCAGGCTTGGCGAGTAAACATACACTACTGGCCTGGAAAAGAAGGAGGAGGAGGAAGAAGAAGAAGATGAAGAGGAAGAGGAGGAGGAGGAGGAGGAGGAGGAGGAGGTCCTCTGTCGAGCGTCTGTCTGCGAAGGTCAGCCAAGAGCTGACGCCCCGCATCGCATCAGACCACCTGACCCCCTTTTGGTCCTGCAAGGCATTTGTTACTAACTGTACTACCTGCTCCACGCCCCGGGGGAGCACCTGCCTCACTGCTGTTCCCTCACCAGTCAAGTTACTTCCCCCACACTGTACCGGAGGTGTTGAGAGCCAGGGCCAGCCCCCCGTATTGCACTAATTTAATCTCTGCTTTCAAGTGACGCCTCATCTGTTCACCGTGGGGGATCGAACTCGCTTCTCTGAGTTCGACGACGTTTTAACCGATATTTCAAAAAGATCTTTCAGGTTAATGTCCGCACGAGGAATGTGATAGAATACTGGCACGGGCCAATATCATGGAGAGAGAGAGAGAGAGAGAGAGAGAGAGAGGAGTGTGTGTGTGTAAGGCACCAATTCATGCCACAGAAATAGCCACATCCCTCACGAGCGCACCGACCTCATTAAGCAAGGTTATATGAACAAAAAAAAAAACTTTTTAAACAAAATTATTTTTGTCTTCACATATCCAAGAAGACTCTCTCTCCCTTGTACTCATAGCCTGGCGGTGCTATATTGAGCAACAGTACGCACAGAGGTCATGACTCGGGGATATGACTGCTTCCGTAACTGGAGTCTGGCAAGGAGAGCAATTTGAATCTCAAAATGTTTTATGATAACAACGCACTTTTAAAGAGTTCAGCCAAGGAGAGAGAGCGAGAGAGAGTGTGTGTGTGTGTGTGTGTGACGGGCCCTGCCCCCTCGTTATGGCTGACTATGACAAACAAGCCCGTTTAGAGGCGGGGCCAGCCAGTGATCCGCCGGGCTAATAGGCCATTATTGCACACAACAACACCAACAACACCACTAACACCAACAACAACAACAACAGCAAATGTGTGTGTGTGTGTGTGTGTGTGTGTGGCTTATACCACACCCAAGCGCCGGGGTCGGAGGGGCTGGCTGGGTGTGGGGGAGGAGAGAAGTGGTACGCCTCGACACTGGTCCGGCGGGGTAGCCACGGCCCCCGTCCCAGATTCTGACAGACAGACAGACAGACAGACAGAAAGATAGACATACAGACAGATGGACAGACGGACAGACAGACAGACGGACGGACAGACAGACAGACTGACAGAGAGACTGACAGACAGACAGACAGACAGACAGACACACACACACACACACACACACACACACACACGAGCGTAAGACTAGCCCCGTAACATACGAACAGAAATCACACGCAGGTGTACACACACACACACACACACACACACAACGTAATAGCTTATGTCCGCACCCACGGACGGACGGTCGGACGGAAGTGCATATACGCCCTAAACCAACAGTGTACACAAACCTCAAAGGCGCGAATGGTGAGGGTCAAAAAAAAAAAAGTAACAAACGGTAAGCACTAGAGAGACACCGTAAAGAGAGCGAGAGAGAGAGAGAGAGAGAGAGAGAGAGAGAGAGAGAAAGGAGGGGGAGGGACGGGGAAAGGCGTACTGGGCGTGGGAAAATCTTAAAGGGTTGAGCGATCGTATGGGGGGCGGGGAGGAGGGGCGGTCAGCGTAGACGACCGACCGCCACTCCACACACCTCCCCCCCCCCCCCACTTCCTCGCGGGATGACGGGGCGGCCACGAACAACCCTCCCCAAACCCAGCCACCCACCACCCATCCCCGCTAATGACACCAAGTCATCTGTGACGGGCCGACGTGAGGGGCAAGATAATGCCCCAGCGTTATTTCCCCATCAGAACCCCTCTCATTGTCTCCTGGAGGTTAGTAATTGTTGTCGACGACCTCAGCGTTACTCACACATACGTGGGGTTCATAGCAGTCTACCCTGAACACAGACAGACACCCTCCCCCCCACGGCAGCTCTCTCTCTCTCTCTCTCTCTCTTCTCTTCTCTTCTCTTCTCTTTCTCTCTCGTGCGAACTCGACCCACTCCTGCTTACTACGAGCAGGGCACTGGCTGGCTGGCTGGCTAGCCGGCTGGACGGGAAGAAGGAAGGAAGGAGCCCTTCCCGTTATAGGTGTCGCTGATGGGGCGTACAAACACACACAGGCACTCACGCCCTCGAAACTGCGTACCACCATGTTCCGTCAGGCCTTAAGGAGCGTCTTCGGGGGCCGGATCCCACAGCCCACCAAGAGCCGCAATGCACCACATCCAGTCGGGCGCTGGCGGCCTTCGCCAGGCGAGTCTTCCCTTCTCTATGAAAGGTCTCTTGCGACGTACCCTAAGCTCCTCCCACGTCCGTGCGTACCTATCTATACCTCGTCCCAGGCCCTGCCAGGTACCTACACCTTCGCCTCAGGTCCTACTAGGTACCTACCCCTCGCTACAGGTCCTACCAGGTACCAACACCTCGACCCAGGTCCTACAAGGTACCCCCCTCCCCGCCCTAGATACTACCAGGTACCTACCCCTCGCCCCAAATCTTACCAGGTACCAACACCTCGTTCGTCGTACTAGTCACCCTAGTACCCCCTGGGTCCCGCCACACAAAGCATAAGTCCCCTCACTCTAACACATCAAAATCTTTTACTCAGACGCAAAAGCTGTAGCCTGACCACTGCCCAGGGATGCGCTCCCAGCGGCTGGCTGGCTGGCAGTGGACTCGGTTTAATCAGGCCTATGGACCACACACGCAAAGCCATGGATTTACAAGCTTTTATGGATGAACCTGTAAAAGGTATTTCCCCGAATTTACGAGTGCACAGGACAAAAGGAAATATTTGCTATATATTTTGCAAAGAAACTATACAATGTTCCTCCAGTGGATCAATCTCTTTTTTTTTTTTTAAGAAATACTTCGGCGGGATTATCCTGAAGCCGGTTCTCCTCCCATCGCTGAGGAGCAGGGCGAGGACCTAGGTCCTGTATGCTTCCTCTGTCTCGGGACGGCGACGGTCAGCAGTGGCGGTCACAAGTTACTGCCGGGCGCGAACGTCGCACGTGACGGTCAGCCATGGCGGTCAGATGTCATGGACATGTCGGTCGGACGGGTGTCTTCTTGATAAGATATCACTTGACCTTCCTGCCCAGTTTTGCAATGCCAGACACACACACACACACAGGTACGAACACTTCAGCTTCCTCTGCCGGGACCCGCCAACAAAGGGCGACTGAACTGTACACACACACACACGGTCTGCGCTGACACCAGTGGGGACCTGGTCAGCGTTCTCCCTAGACACACAGCAATACATTCTCACCGTCCAGAGGCTCGAGCCTGTATCATGAAATTAGATTATCGCGCGTCAGAAAAGTCTAGGAGGAGGTGGGAGGACTGACAGCTGGTGAGGAGGGGAAAGTGGGAGGGGAGGAGGGAGGCAAAGGTGTGCATGACTGAGGATGTTTGAGGATGAGGCTGGGTCGGGGAGGCGAGCGGACGTGGGCAGGGGTGAGGGAGGATGTGAGGGAGAGTGAGGGTGGAGGGTGAGAGGCAGGAGGAGGAGGATGAGGAGTGAGGAGGCTGAGAGACAGAAGAGGAGGCGGAGGAGGAGGAGTGAGGAGAGTAAGCAGAAGATAATCGCAGCAGCGACGGGCGAGACTCCGGTTAACCCACTCACCCCTTACCTGATCTTTGATGTCGCGGGCCGCTCACCTCCGCCCCTCCCAAACTTTAGCTCTATTAAATACTTCGTCAGGAAGATCTCAGCCCCGTTCCCGTCCCCCGGCCATCCCTAACTCTCCTGCCGCCTTCCCATAACAAACAAGTAATGACTTGCGGAATATCTCGACGAGCGTTACCAGCTTCCGGGTCTACGGATGCTTCTCAGAAGACGTCGTGGACCGAGTCTCATCCATACAGACGAAATTACAAATTACTGAGAGATAACAGATAATCATGCTATTCATTACTTCACTAATGAGAGCCACCGACGGACGAGACCGAACCAGGCTGCAGCCATGAGTACGGCAAGGGCTCCGTGCAGACGAAGGGGTCGAGTTGGGACAAGGGGCGGGAGGAGGAGGAGGACAGGTTGGAGAGGAGAGGGGAGGGAGCAGCCAACCAGCCAGTCACCCCTGCACTTACGGTTGCCATACAGAGGGGTCGATACAGTCGATGGTCCAGTCGATACGTGGCGGAGCTTTGGGGGACTTCGAGTGGGCCAGGTGGCCTCCTCCTCCTCCTCCTCCTTTCCCTCTCTGCCTCAGCGTGATGCAGCCCACCAAACACCTCCTGCACCATCCCATACACACACGTCCCTCGTCCCTCCATATCCCACTCATACTCTTGATCCCACGATCCCGGGGACTCGCTGAGCCTCAACCTGACAGTCCCGAAGCTCCTTGCTGGACTCAACCTCACCTTGTCATTCCAGACGCCCCCCTGGGCTCACGATGATTTGCTCCTCCACCACTGCCCTGCCAAATGCTGTTCCGTCACACTTCACGCCGTAAGGAGGCGACACCCGTCACCCGTCACCCTACTCTGGCTGGGGTGTATACTCTGCTAGCACCCCTCCCTAGCAGCGACCATTCCTACCGGTACCTCCTCTTACGGCACTCGCCCCACAGTTCACTTGTGCCTCATCAACATTCCCATCTCCACCAACTCTCCACCACCAACACCAACAAACCCCGCCAGGTAACCTCTAACCACCACCCAACCTTGCCAGGTCACCTCCAACCACCATCTAACCCCACCAGGTCACCTCCAACCACACTCCAACCCCACCAGGTCACCTCCAACCACCACACACCCTCACTAGGTCATCTCCAACTCACCCCCCCCCCCATCTCCAGCAGATGTCACTGGCGGCAGCAGCAGCAGCAGCCAGAGTTGGCAGTGATCAATACTCACGGTCATTACTGTCAGCGGCTGACACACTCCCGTCATTGCCGGCAGGTAAATCAACTCGTAAAGATATTAAATCTAACTTCTCTTTCTTTTTTTTAGCAATTAACCGCGGTAAGAGTGGAGGAGGGGCAAATTAACCAAGTGAGAGGCAAGTGAGTGAGAGGGGCTGATGGTAAGAGGCAGGTCAGTGAGAGGGGCTGGTGAGAGGAAGGTTTATCAACAGAAGACACGTGAGAGGGGCAGATGTGTACACGTGAGAGGAGGCAGCTGTAAGGTGTGAGACAGATGCGCCAGACCAACTGTGAGGACAGGTGAGAGAGAAATACAAGTGTGTGTGTGAGAGTAATACATGTGAATAGAGGGTGTGTACTGGAAGGCAGGTGTGTGTGTGTGTGTGTGTGTTTGTGTGTGTGTGACTCAAAGGTCGTGAGGTGACAGGTGTGTGAGGGGTAAGGTTGTAAGAGGCAGGTATTTGGTTGAAGGAGGAGGAGGACGAGTGGTGTTAGGTGTTCAGGTATGTGGGACGATTGTGGGAGAGAGAGAGAGAGAGAGAGAGAGAGGTGTAGGAGGGCCCGCGTGCCCCCACAGGATCAATACCTCCCACCGGCACATCTTGCAGGCTAATAATAACTTTGGCGGCACTGTGTCACGGGTCTGGGGTCAACATGACAACTTTGGTGGCTCCGTGTCACGTGCCTGAGGTCTACAAGACAACTTTGGTGGCTCTGTGTCACGGGTCACAACATAACTTTGGTGGCACTGTGTCATGTGTCTGGGGTCAACATAACAACTTTGGTGGCACTGTGTCACGTGTCTGGGGTGTTACTATCACGTCTTGCGTCTGGGGGTCAACTCTTAATATGGTGGCACTAATCAAGTAGCATCATACACCTGTTATGCTCAAGTACTCATTATTGTAATAATTACCTCTTGATAATTCCTCGTTTCTATTGTTCGGGGAAGAAGTTCTACACTCGTGGGGCCTCATCTCTTGTACCGTACGGGGAGGGAGTTTTACACTCGTTTGTCCCCCCATCTCTTGTACTTCCTCTCCTGTCATACAACTTCCTAATCTCGCGATTGCTCGCCACATTCATATTCTTTCCCAATCAGTTTATTCCGTTCTTCCCGTATTCATATACTGTAAAATTACAGTAGGTCTCCTTTACAATTCCACTAAAGTGGAGCTCAGGCAACAAGTCAGGCACAGTGTCGACTCACAAGTCCCTCTAGCTCGCTGATTCCTGCAGATTATATATATATATATATATATATATATATATATATATATATATATATATATATATATATATATATATATA
>JAYMFT010181976.1:0-12035 GCA_038088735.1 Panulirus argus
GTAGTTGGGTGTGGTGATTGGTAGGTAGGTGTAGGGGGGATAGGTGGCTGATAGTTGGGTGTGGTGATCGGTAGGTAGGTGTGGTGGGGGATAGGGTGCTGGTAGTTAGACGTATTGATTGGTAGGTAGGGGTGGGGGATGGGTGGCTGGTAGCTGGGTGTGGTGATTGTTAGGCAGGTGTGGGGGGAATAGGTGGCTGATAGCTGGTTGTGGTGATTGGTAGGTAGTTGTGTGGGGGGATAGGTGGCTAGTAGTTGGGTGTGGTGATTTGTAGGTAGATGTGGGAGGAATAGGTGGCTGGTAGTTGGGTGTGATGATTGGTAGGTAAGTGTGGGGGGGATAGGTGGCTGGTAGTTGGGTGTGGTGATTGGTAGGTAGGTATGAGTGGGATAGATGGCTGGTAGTTGGATATGGTGATTGGTAGGTAGTGTGGGATGGGATAGGTGGCTGGTAGTTGGGTGTGGTGATTGGTAGGTAAGTGTGGGGGGATAGGGAGCTGGTAGTTGGGTGTGGTGATTGGTAGGTAGGTATGGGTGGGATAGGTGGCTGGTAGTTGAATGTGGTAATTGGTATGTAGGCGTGGGGGGGGATAGGATGCTGGTAGTTGGGTGTGGTGATTGGTAGGTAGGTGTGGGGAGGGATGGGTGGCTGATGGTTGGGTGTGGTGATTGGTAGGTAGGTGTGGGGTGGAATAGGTGGCTAGTAGTTGGGTGTGGTGATTGATAGGTAGGTTTGGGGGGAATAGGTGTCTGGTAGTTGGGTGAGGTGATTGGTAGGTAGGTGTAGGGGGGATAGGTGGCTGGTAGTTGGGTGAGGTGATTGTTAGGTAGGTGTGGGGGATAGGTGGAGATGGTTGATGGATGGCTATTTTGATTGGTAGGTGGTAGTTAAATGGCTGTGATGGTAGGTAGGCAGGTGTGGTGGTTAGTAGGTGGCTGTGGTGGTTGGTAGGTGGTTGTTGTGGTTGATTGGTAGTTATGGTGATTGACAGATGGCTGTGGTTGTTGATGGGTAGTTAAGGTGGTTGACGGATAACGGTGGTGGTTGATAGGGGGCTCTTATGGTTGGTAAGGTGGCTGTAGAGGTTGGTAGGTAGATGTTGTGGTTGATAAAGTAGCTTTGGTGATTGGTATGTGGTTGCGGTGGTTGGTAGCTGGCTTTGGAGGTTGCTAGGTAGCTGTAGTGGTTGGTAGGTGGCTGTGGTGCTTTTTTTTTGTAGCTGTGGTGGTTAGTAGGTGATTCTGGTGGGTGGTAGGTAGCTGTGGTGAGTATTTGACGAGTGGTTCTGGTGGGTGGTAGGTAGCTGTGTTGGTTGTTAGGTTGTTCTGGTGGGTGGTAGGTGGCTGTGGTGGGTGTTTTGTAGTTGTGGTGCTTGGTAGGTGATTCTGGTGGGTGTTAGGTAGCTGTGGTGGTTGGTAAGTGGTTCTAGTGGGTTGTAGGTGGCTGTGGTTGTTGGTAGGTAGCTCTGGTAAGCGGTATGTTGCTATAGTGGTTGGAAGTGGTTCTGGTGGGCGGTAGGTGGCTGTGGTGGTTGGTAGGTGGTTCTGGTGGGTGTTAGGTAGCCGTGGTGGTCGGTAAGTGGTTCTGGTGGGTGATAGTAGCTGTGGTGGTTGGTAGGTAGTTCTGGTGGGTGTTAGGTGGCTGTGGTGGTTGGTAAGTGATTCTGGTGGGTGATAGTGGCTGTGGTGGTTGGTAGGTGGTTCTGGTGGGTGTTAGGTGGCTGTGGTGGTCGGTAAGTGGCTCTGGTAGGTGATAGTGGCTGTGGTGGTTAGTAGGTGGTTCTGGTGGGTGGTAGGTGGCTGTGGTGTTGGTAGGTGATTCTGGTGGGTGGTATGTGGTTCTGGTGGATGCTAGGTGGCTGTGGTGGTTAGTAGGTGGTTCTGGTGGGTGGTGTAATGGTTGTAAGGTGGATGTGTAGGGTGTAGTTGGGTTGTTTTATGGTGATTGTGGTTGTTAGTAGATTGTGGTTATTAGGTGGATGTGGTGGGTAGTAAATAGATATGGTGGTTGACAGGTGGGGATGGTGCTTGATAGATGGGGGATGGTGACTGGCAGGTAGCTGTGTTGAATGGTGACCTAGATGGGTGGTTGTCCCGATGGTAGTTATAGCGGTATGGTGGCACTTGGCAGTCGGCAGTGGGTTTGTTAATGTTGGTGAGGACTGTGGTAGACGATGGTCTCTTATGGGAAGCAGATGGTTGGACGCGACAGTTGGGTGTCGTGTGGACAGCCCAGTACGAAGTGAGGGGTGGTGTGGGGAAGATACTGCTTAATTATCACACCGCCTCATCCTTCTCCTCCTTCCTCCTGTTCCTCCACATCTTCCTCCTCCTCGTTCACGTCTCGGGTTCACACAGTGTCTTCAAGCGTGTGGTGTGTGTGGTTTGTGGAGCAATCTCAAGAATCTGCGATGGTCAACCAGATCATGAAGCTGGTGTACACGCTGTGACCTAGTTCCCCCAGATACTGGGGACCGCACTACTTATATGGTAATCTGAACAGGAGAACCACAGAGTGTTTGTTGCACCAGTACACAGGTCGATGTGAATATTATGTGTACTGGATCCACCAGATAACAAGAAATACAGTGTGTTTTTGCTTCAGCTCACAGATCAGTGATGACATTGTGTGTTGTGGATCCACCGTATAACAGTAGAACCAGAGAGTGTATGTTGCATCAATTCCCAGTAGAGCCACATTATATGTTGAGTCAATACACCGGAGAACCACAGAATATGTTGCATCAATACACAGTAGAACCGGAGTGTATATTGAATCAATACACAGTAGAACCACAATGTATGTTGCATCAGTACACAGGAGAACAACAATGTATTTTGCATCAACATACAGGAGAAGAATACTGTATATTGCATTAATACACCGTAGAACGACAGAGTATATGTTGCATCAGTACACAGTAGACCCACAGAGTGTATGTTGCATCAGTACACAGTAGAACGACAGTGTATATTGCATCAATACACAGTGGAACCACACAGTGAATGTTGCATCAGTACCCAGTAGAACCACAGTGTATATTGCAACAGTACACTGTAGAACCACAGAATGTATGTTGCATCAGTATACAGCAGAACCACAGAGTGTATGTTGCATCAATACAGAGTAGAACTACGGTGTATGTTGCATTAGTACATAGCGGAACTACATAGTGTATGTTGCATCAGTACTCATTAGAACCACAGATTATATGTTGCATCAACACACAGTAGACCCACAGTGTATGTTGCATTAGTACACAGTAGAATCATAATGTATATTGCATTAATACACAGTAGAACCACACAGTGTATGTTGCATCAGTACACATTAAAACCACGGTGTATATTGCATCAGTACATAGTAGAACCGGGCAGTGTATGTTTCATCAGTACACAGCAGAATCACAGAGTGCATGTTGCATCAATACACAGTAGAACCAAAGTGTATGTTGCATAAATACATAGCAGAACCACAGTGTGTATGTTGCATTAATACACAATAGAACCAGTGTATGTGCATCAGTACACAGTAAAACCACACATTGTATGTCGCATCAATACACATGAGAACTACAGATTGTATGATGCATCAGTATACAGGAGAACCACAATGTATGTTGCATCAGTACACACTAGAACCACAGAGTGTATGATGCATCAGTACATAGTAGAACCACAGTTTATATTGCATCAGTGCCCAGTAGAATCACACTATGTTGCATCAGTACACAGGAGAACCACTCTGTATATGTTGTACCAAGATACAGTAGAACCTTAGAGATTATGATGCATCAATATACAGGAGGACCGCACAGTATGTTGCATCAATACACGGTAGAACCACAGTTTATATTGCATCAGTACACAGTAGAACAACACAGACTATGTTGCATCAGTAAACACAATAACTACACAGTATACATTGTAGCAATGCACAGTAGAAGGACAAAGTGTACGTTGCATCATTACACAGGAGAACCACACTGCGTATGTTGTATCACTACACAGTAGAACCACAGAGTGTATGTTGCATCACTACACAATAAAACCACACAGTGTATGTTGTGTCATTGCGAAGCAGAATCCCAAAGTGTATGTTGCATCAGTACATAGAACCACTGAGTGTGTGTTGCATCAGTACAGAGGTGAACCACATAGTGCATGTTGTATAATTGCATAGCAGAACCACAAAATGTATGTTGCATCAGTACACAGGAGAACCACACAGTGTATGTTGCACCAATGCATAGCAGAACCACAGTGTATGTTTCATCCGTACACAGTAGAACCACAGTGTACGTCGCATCAATACACAGCAGAACCAGAGAGTATATGTCGCGTCAGTACAGAGTAGAACCAGTGTATGTTGCATAAATTCACAGTAGAACCACACTATGTTGCATCAGTACACATGAGAACCACACTGTCGCATCAATACACAGTAGAACCACACAGTGTATGATGCATCAGTGCACAGAAGAACCACAGAGAGTATGTAGCCCCAATACACAGGAGAAACGCACTGTATTTTGCATCAGTACACAGTAGAACCACAGTTTATATTGCATCAATACACAGTAGAACCACACATACTATGTTGCTTCAGTACACAAGAGAACCACTCTGTATATATTGTATCAATAAACAGTAGAACCACAAAGTGTACGTTGCATCAGAACACAATAAAACCTCACAGTGTATGTTGTATCAATACATAGTAGAACCACAGAGTGTAAGTTGTATCAGTACACATTAGAACCACACAGTGTATGTTGTATCAGTGCATAGCAGAACCACAAGTGTATGTTGCATCAGTACACAGGGGAACCACAAAGTGTATGTTGTATCAGTACACAGTAGAACCACAGAGTCCATGTTGCATCAGTACAGAGGAGAACCACACAGTGTATTTTGTATCACTGCATAGCAAGACCACAAAGTGTGTGTTGCATCAGTACACAGGAGAACCACACAGTGTATGTTGCATCGATGCATAGCAGAACCACAGAGATTATGTTGCATTGATACATATTAGAACCAAAAGGTATATTGAATCAATACACAGTAGAACCACAGAGTGTATGTTGCATCAATACACAGTAGAACAGTAGTGTATGTTGCATCAATACACAGTAGAAAAATGCTGTATATTGCATTAATACACAATAGAACGACAGAGCATAAGTTGCATCTGAACACAGTAGAACCACAGAGTGTATATTGCATTAATGTACAGTAGAACGACAGTGTATATTGCATCAATACACATTAGAACCACACAGTGGATGTTGCATCAGTACCCAGTAGAACCACAGTGTATATTGCATCAGTACACAGTAGAACCACAATGTATGTTGCATCAGTACACAGCAGAACCATAGAGTGTGTGCTGCATCGATACAGAGTAGAACTACGGTGTATGTTGCATCAGTACCCAGCAGAGCCGCAGTGTATGTTGCATCAATGCTCATTAGAACCACAGTATATATTACATCAGTACACAGTAGAACCATGATGTATATTGTATCAGTACACAGTAGAACCACAGATAATATGTTGCATCAATACATAGTAGAACCACAGTATATGTTGCATCAGTACACGGCAGAAACATAGTGTATATTGCATCAACACACAGCAGAACCACACAGTGTATGTTGCATCAGTACACAGTAAAACCACACTGTATATTGCATCAATACACAGTAGAACCAGGTAGTTTATGTTTTATCAATACACAGCAAAACCACAGAGTGTCTGTTGCATCAATACACAGTAGAACCACAGTTTATGTTGCATCAATACATAGCAGAACCACAGTGTGTATGTTGCATTAATACACAGTAGAGCCAGTGTATGTTGCATCAATACACAGTAGAACCACACAGAGTATGTTGCATCAGTACACGTGAGAACCACACATTGTATATCGTATCAATACACATGAGAACTGGAGAGTATATGATGCATCATTGCACAGTAGAATCACAGTCTATATTGCATCATTACACAGTAGAACCACACATAGTATGTTGCATCGGTACACAAGATAACCACATAATATATCTTGTATCAGTACACAGTAGAACCACAAAGTATACGTTGCATCATTACACAGGAGAACCACACAGTGTATTGTATCATTACAAAGTAAAACCAGAGAATGTTGCATCTACACATTAGAACCACACTGTATGTTGTGTCATTGCGTAGCAGAACCACAAAGTGTATGTTGCATCAGTACACAGGAGAACCACAGTGTATGTTGCATCAATACAGAGGAGAACCACACAGTGCGTGTTGTATCAGTGCATAACAGAACCACAAAGTATATGTTGCATCAGTACACAGGAGAACCACAGTGTATGTTGCATCAATGCATAGCAGAACCACAGCGTGTATGTTGCATCAATACACAGTAGAACCACAGTTTACGTCGCATTAATACACAGCAGAACTACGGAGTATATGTCGCATCAGTACAGAAGAACCAGTGTATGTTGCATCAATACACAATAGAACCACAGTGTATGATGCATCAGTACACAGGAGAACCGCAGAGTGTATGTTGCCTCAGTAAACAGGAGAACCGCACAATGTGTTGCATCAGTACACAGTAGAACCAATTTATATAGCATCAATACATAGTAGACCCACACAGTTTGTTGCTTCAGGACACAAGAGAACCATAATATATTGTGTCAGTATTCAGTAGAACCACAAGCTGTAGGTTGCATCAGTATACAATGGAACCACACTGTAAGGTTGTATCAATACACAGTAGAACCACAGAGTTTATGTTGTATCAGTACGCATTAACAACATACAGTGAATGTTGTATCAGGGCATAGAAGAACCACAAAGTGTATGTTGCATCAGTACACGGGAACCACAAAGTGTATGTTGTATCAGTACACAGTAGAACCTCAGTGTATGTTGCTCAGTACAGAGAACCACACAGTCTATATTGTATCATTGCAAAGCAGAACCACAAAGTGTATGTTACGTCAGTACACAGTAGACCCACAGTGTATATTCCATCATTACACAATATAACCACACAGAGTATGTTGCATCACTACACAGGAGAACCACACAGTGTATTTTGCATCAATACACTGTAGAACCACAAAGTGTATGCTGCTTCAGTGCACAGTAGAACCACACAGTGTATGTTTTATCAATACACAGTAGAACCAAAGAGTGTAAATTGCATCAGGACACAGGAGAACCACAGTTTATGTTTTATCAATATAGTAGAACCATAGAGTGTATGTTGCATCAGTACATAGTAGGACCACACAGAGTATGTTGCATCAAGAGAGTAGAACCATAGAGTGTATTTTGCATCAGTACACAGAAGAACCAGAGTTTCTTTTGTATCAATACAATGTAGAACCACAGTGTATGATGCATCTGTACACAGGAGTACCACATAGTGTATATAGTATCACTACTTAGTAGAACAACAGAATGTATGTTGCAGCAGTACACAGAACCACACTGTGTGTGTTGTATCAATACACACTAAAACCACAGGGTGTATGATGCGTCAGTACATAGGAGAACCACACAGTGCATGTTGTATTAATACATAGTAGAACCACAGGGTGTATATTGCATCAGTACCCAGAAGAACCACAGTTTATGTCTTATCAGTACATAGTAGAACCACAGAGTGTATGATGCTTCAGTACACAGGAGAATCACAGAGTTTATATCGTACTAATACATAGTAGAACTACAGTGTATGTCGCATCAGTACACAGGAGAACCACAAAGTGTTTGTTGCATCAGTACACAGTAGAACCACAAACTGTATGTTGCATCAGTACAGAGGAGAACCACACTGTGTATGTCGTATCAGTGCATTGCAGAACCACTAAGTGTATGTTGCATCAGTACACAAAATAACCACACAGTGTATGTTGCATCGATGCATAGCAGAACCACAGAGTGTATGTTGCATCAGTGCACAGTAGAACCACAGTGTACATCACATCAATACACAGCAGAACCACAGTATAAGTCGCATCAATACGGAGTAGAACCAATGTATTTTGCATCAATACAGAGTAGAACCACACAGATTATGTTGCATCAATACACATGAGAACGACACGGTGTATGTCGCATTAATACGTTTTAGAACCACAGAGTGTATGATGCATCAGTTCACAGGAGAACCACAGAGTATGTTGTATCAGTACACAGTAGAACTACAGAGTGTATATTGCATCAATACACAGTAGAACAGCAGTTTATATTGCATCAGTACACAGTAGAAGCACTCAGAGTACGTTGCATCAGTACACAGGAGAACCACACCGTATATGTTACCTCAGTACATAGGAGAACCGTACCGTATGTTGCATCAGTGCACAGTAGAACCACAGTTTATATTGCATCAATACACTGTAGAACCACAGAGTATGTTGCTTCAGTACACAAGAGAACTGCTGTCTATATTGTATCAGTGCACATTAGAACCACAGTGTACGTTGCATCAGTACACAGTAGAACCATAGTCTATGTTGTATCAGTACACATTAGAACAGCACAGTTTATGTTGTATTAATGCATGGCAGAAACACAAAGTGTGTGTTGCATCAGTACACAGGGGAACCACACAGTGTATGTTGTATTAATACACTGTAGAACCACAGAGTGTATGTTGCATCAGTACTCAGGAGAACCACAGAGTGTTGCATGATTCACAGTAGAACCACAGTGTACGTCGCATCAGTACACAGCAAAACCAGAGAGTAGATGTCGCATCAATACGGAATAAAAGCAGTGTATGTTCCATCAATACATAGTAGAACCACACAGAGTATGTTGCATCAGTATACATGAGAACCACACAGTGTATGTCGCATCAGTATACAATAGAACCACAGTGTATGATGCATCAGTACACAGGAGAACCACAGTGTATGTTGTATCAGTACACAGTAGAACCACAGTGTGTATGTTGCACCAGTACACAGTAGAACAAGAGTTTATATTGCATCAGTACACAGTAGAACCACACAGTATGTTGCATCAGTACACAGAACCACACAGTATATGTTGTGTCAGTGCACTGTAGAACCACGGACAGTATGTTGCATCAATACACAGGAGAACCGCACAGTATGTTGCATCAGTACACAATAGAACCACAGTTTATGCATCAATACGCAGTAGAACCACACAGAGTATGTTGCATCAGTGCACAAGAGAACCACTCTGTATATGTTGTATCAAAACAAAGTAGAACCACATAGTATGTTGCATCAGTACACAGTAGAACCACAATTTATATTGCAGTAATGCGTAGTGGAATCACAAAGTGTTCGTTGCATCAGTACATAATAGAACCACACAGTGTATGTTGCATCAGTTCACAGTAGAACCACAGTGTATGTTGTATCAGTGCACATTAGAACCACACAGTGTATGTTGTATCAGTGCATAGCAGAACCACAAAGTGTATGTTGCATCATTACACAAGAGAACCACAAAGTGTATGTTGCATCAGTACAGAGGATAACCACACAGTGTATGTTGTATCATTGCATTTCAGAACCACAAAGTGTATGTTGCATCAGTACACAGGAGAACTACGCAGTGTATGTTGCATCGATGCCAAGGAGAACCAAAGAGTGTATGTTGCATCAATACACGGTAGAACCACAGTGTATATTGCATCAGTACACAGTATCACCACACACAGTTTGTTGCATCACTACACAGAACCACACAGCGTATTTTGCATATATACACTGTAGAACCACAGAGTGTATGCTGATTCAGTGCACAGCAGAACCACACATTGTATGTTGTATCAGTACACAGTAGAACCACAGAGTGTATGTTGCATCAGTACACAGAAGAACCACAGAATTTATGTTGTATCAGTGCATAGTAGAACCATAGAGTGTATGATGCATCACTACATAGGAGAACCACAGTTTATATAGTGTCAATACATAGTAGAACCACAGAGTGTGTGTTGCATCAGTACACAGAACCACACAGTGTATGTTGTATCGGTGCATAACAGAACCACAAAGTGTATGTTGCATCATTATACAGGAGAACCACAAAGTGTATGTTGTGCTATCGCGTAGCGGAACCACAAAGTGTATTTTGCATATATACACTGTAGAACCACAGAGTGTATGCTGCTTCAGTGCACAGTAGAACCACACAGTGTATGTTGTATCAATACACAGTATAACCAAAGAGTATTAATTGCATCAGTACACAGGAGAACCACAGTGTATGTTGCATCAGTACACAGGAGAACCACACTGTATGTTGTATCAATACACAGTAGAACCACAGAGTGTATGTTGCATCAGTACAAAGAAAAACAAAGCTTATGTTGTATCAGTGCATAGTAGAACCTCAGAGTGTATGATGCATCAGTAAACAGGAGAACCACAGAGTTTATTTAGTGTCAATACATATTAGAACCAGAGAGTGTGTGTTGCATCAGTACACAGGAGAACCACACAGTGTATGTTGTATCAGTATACAGTAGGACCACAGAGAGTATGTTGCATCAGTACACAGTAGAACGACATAGTATGCTTTATCAATACACAGTAGAGCCACACAGTGTATGTTATATCAATACACAGAAGAACCACACAGTGTATGTTGCAGTAGTCCAGTGGTCGGTGTGGACACCCTCTGCATCCACTTGTGACACGCAATGCCGCAGAACGTAAGGTATTCGGTGACATACTTCAGTGTGTAGTGAGAGTGTAGCTGAGAGAAGGGGATGGTGCGGTGTCCAGCCCAAGCGCTGGACGAGGTGAGAACGGCGGAGATGGGGAGGGAGATGTGAGATACGGTTAAGAGTAGTGTGCATGTTCATGCACACGTGCAGTGATGTATTGCCTCAGGTCAGGGAAAGTGCGTCGTGCTCACCTCGGGACGATCTCGAGCCACGAGGAACAGGTGTGAGTTACGTGTTGTCTGGTGTTGTGTGTCTCATGGGGAGGTCGTCACGCCAGCAGCCCACTTGTAAGTGAAACAGAAACAGAATACATCTACCTGGGCCATAGGAGTGAAACATGATAGGCACTGAAGACCTGCTTCACTGCAGAGCCATCACCAAACCCGCTTCAACCCCCAGGCATGTAGTTACCTCCCTGGTCGGTGGCGGTCGACCACCTGTGGAGGAGGAAAGTAGGGAAATATGGGCATGGAGAGGAAGCAAGGGTCGAATGGAGAGGGAAGCAGAAAATGGACGTCTTCAACAAAGAATGTGACTCTCTTCCGAGATGTGCCTGACCATTCTTTCTGCACAGGATGAACGGAGATGTGCAGCAGCAAATAGTCTGGTAGATCAGGCCCTAACCATGGAAACTAAGCCCCACACACACAAAAGTAGATAGGAGGTTAGGAGATAGACCCGAGGATAGAGGTGTTAATGTGAGTATAAAGGGTTTAAGTAAATGCTATAAAATATATAAAGGGTTTAAGTAAATGCCATAAGGCCCTTCTCAGTCCTATGGCTCGTAAACGTCGGGAGTCATCCTATGACGCCTTCTGTAGCTGGCATCGGGAGTCATGCATGTAAATGGATGTGTGTAGATATATATGTAAGGTTTACCCATGAATGGTGTTACCGGACTACGCCAGCTCGAGGATACACCGCGAGTGAAAAGTCACTAACAGCGAGGCTAAATCATTGTCGTAGAATTTCTCACTGCAAAAGAGTCTACATTTCCCTGCTACAAGAAGTAGCGCAACCTTTGGCCACAGGAGCCTTTAGAAGGGGTCCTGGGTAACGCCAGGACACTTTCATAGAGCTTGGTCCTGGGCAATTATGAATAAATGAATGGATAATTAAACATGATTAGTGGTAAGTGTCATTTGGTGAATTTGTGTCACGAGGTTCGCCCCCACCCCCTTACTCTAAACCCCCTTCCTCCACCACCCCACCACCTCCCCCTTCCTCCACCACCCCACTACTTCCCCCTTTCTCCGCCACCCCCACTTCCCCCTTTCTCCACTACCCCACCACTTTCCCCT
>JAYMFT010181987.1:0-12035 GCA_038088735.1 Panulirus argus
TCATTTTTAACTCCCCCCCCCCTCTCCTCTCTCTCTCTCTCTCTCTCTCTCTCTCTCTCTCTCTCTCTGATTATAAATATGGTTTCCATAAGGCAAGATCTGCCCATGACGTCCCTTCGTATTTAACAAAATTCTGGTCATCATCTCTGAGAGGCTTTTGATTTTTCGCACTCAATCAGCTCTCTTCAATTCTTTTCCCGTAACTGATGATGGATCACCCACTCCCCTTCTTTCCTTCCTCCATTATCAACAACGGTATCCCTCTGGGTTCTCTACTGTCTCCTATCCTCTTCCACCATTTTATCACCGATATTCTATCTTCAAAAGCTAGACCAGTTTACTCAAACGCTGAAGATTCAAGATTAAGGTCATCCACTTCTTTGGAATCTGTTTCTTCTGCTCTTACTCGATCTACGCATTGCCTCTTTACAAGCTCAGAACTGGCCAGGATATTTCTTAGGGGCAAATGCAGCCAAGTTAGACCTATCGCCTCTAAAACCAGATTTCTTTTTCCAGCTATCTTTCGGTAATTCCATCTCTGACGGCCCTAAAATTTCACCACACAGCACAACAAACATACTTTGTATCACCGTAACACCTACATTCTCTTGAAAATCCTACAAGATACGAATAAACAAACCTGCCACTAAGGAACTGGAAGTCCTTTACAGATCCATAGGATACTTTCGCTGTTGCACAGGTGTTCCGATTATACAAGACAAGTCATCTTTGTATGGAGTTGTTGCCTCTCATGTCGGGGATGATTTTACTTCGGTATGTTTACTTGACAGAGTCGAGTGTAAAACAGTCCGTTGCATCAACTCTTCCAACTTGACATCAGAACTAAAATCTACTTTCACTCACGCCCGCTTTGTTCGTTCTCTTTCCCTTTTTGGTAGCTGTTGCTTCGATTTCTGTTTCCCAGAGCTGGCTGCTCTTGCATGCATCCATTATTAGCTAGACCAAGCAATAATCGGCAGGCCACAGAGTCATATGGAAACTACGGCGTTATACTATTACCGAGTGGCGTTTGGTAACCCGAGAGTGAACTGCTGTAATTGTCTGTTTATTTCCGTACACCGCAACGCTTTGAATTTCTGTGCTTTTTCATGTTTTCTTCTAATAGATACCTACTGCATCTTTGTTTTGAAAAGGAAGGTTTTCCACATTGTCGAGCACTCTTAATTTCTTTACCTCCTTTCTGCTCTATTGATTTTGCTCTTATTAAAGTTTAGGTTAAAGCCTGACTTCCATGAAGTCTTTGTCAAGTGACCGAAGTTTCTGAAAGGAAAATAACCCACACTTTAACGGAAAAGGAATCCACGCTTTTTTAAGCCAGTCCGCCCACACCATTGCGACCTTTCCTTCCGCACAAACTTCAGCCTAGCTGTCCCCACTCCTCTGACCTACAATTTTTTTTTTTCCATACCCACTAATCTGGCTCACCTCCCTGCGCTTTAACCTGCACATTTCTGACACACGTCCCCTCATCAACCAGGCCCACATCACCATACGCTACTCTGACCCACACAGATCCCTTCATATTTCCACAACCTTTTCGCCAGGACATCTATGGTCCACCTTTGAACACAGATCCGGTCCACTCCTCCACACTACTCCGGTTCGCCTCTCCAAACCCACGTGGTTCACCTCTCCAAACCCACGTGGTTCACCTCTCCAAATCCACGTGGTTCACCTCTCCAAACCCACGTGGTTCACCTCTCCAAACCCACGTGGTTCACCTCTCCAAATCCACGTGGTTCACCTCCCCAAACCCACGTGCTTCACCTCTCCAAACCCACGTGGTTCACCTCTCCAAATCCACGTGGTTCACCTCCCCAAACCCACGTGGTTCACCTCCCCAAACCCACGTGGTTCACCTCTCCAAATCCACTCGGATGACCTCTCCAAAAATTGCTCTCGCCCACCCCTCTACACATCTCCTGCTCAGTTTTCCACATTTCTTTCACCTCACCTCCTCACACCTTTCGTAGTCCACCTCTCCACGCGACCCCTAACACACCTCTCTAGGCTTCCTCTGTGGTTCCTGCATCGATCTTCCATCCTTTTGAAATTTCTTCGTTAATCGTTAATGTGTTGTGGTGCCTTCGCTTTCAGTTTATGATATTTGCTGTTTATTCCCTCGTAGTTCCCATGTTGCCATTCTTTGATCCGCAGTGGCTGACCTGCTGTGCCATCCTCTGCTCTGCAGTCACTGCACAGCAGTGCCACCCTTAGCTTTATGGTTGTTGTAATGCAGTGCCATCCTCAGATCTGCAGCCATTGTCCTGCAGTGCCATCTTTTGTGCAGTTACCACATAACCGTGTCTTCCTTTGTAGTCATCGCGTTGTTGTGCTCCTTCTATACTTTAAGTCCTCTGCTGTCTTCTTTAACCGTTCCTGTTTCTTATACACACACTGCTTTTAATGGGCCTTGGTCCACAGTCGCTGAGTCGCAACGCCTTCCCCTTGAGGTAATGCGTCAGTCTCTGCCATTTAAGATGTCCGTGTTCTTCCCGTACCATCAAGATTGGCTTCTTCTGCCACGAAAAGAAAAAAATTGTGTTTAAAAATCGCACTTTTATTTCTGCTCTCTCATGTCGAACTTTTAGTCCCTCAGCATATCTGTTATGCTTCTTGTACATAACGATATTCTTCTGGGTAAAACATGCTGTCGTTTGAGTGACGGCCAAATTGATGATAGAAAGAGAAAGTAAAGAAATATAGGAGGAGAAAAATGATGATATTCATGCGTTATTCAAACGGTCGCTTGGCCGGCTGTAGTGGTTACAACGACGGTTCTTAAAATGCCGGGATTTACAGCGGTCTGTAATGGAACTGTGATTAATGGTGATTCCGGCTCAATTACGGCCAAGTGCACTAATGTACACTCTCGACCACTCTCACGCTAAGCCCTGGCACTCCTGCTCCTCCCCCAACACACCCCCCCCTCCCACAACCCTCCCCACCCCCACCCCCACCACTACATCCCTCCCTCCCTCCCTCCCTACCTACCTACCTACCTAACCACTTCCCTCCCACCCTGTGTCCCTCCCTTCCTCCCTCTCTCTCCCTCCCTCCCTCCCTAGACTCGACTAGGAATTGCTATCAAATGACCAGTTTTCCCTCTGACAATTGCGAGATGGCATTCTCTCCCGTGTTGTTTTCCGGTAACAACCGTTCGCTCCAAAACCAGTTCATCACCGTTTTGTTCTCTGGAACCGGTTTGATACCGCATTGTTCTCTGGAACCAGTCTATTACCGTATTGTTCTCTGGAACCAGTTCATGACCGCATTGTTCTCTGGAACCAGTCTATTACCGTATTGTTCTCTGAAACCAGTTCATGACCGCATTATTCTCTGAAACCAGTTCATTGCGGTACTGTTCTCTTGAATCGGTTTATTACGGTATCGTTCTTCAGAACCTGTTCATTGCCCTATTGTTCTCTGGAACCAGTTCATTCCCCACCATTGTTCTCGGCGCAGCCAGTTCTGCGCGTGAATTCGTCGGTTTCTGACGTGATTGATTTCTTAACTGATGATAATTGGAATCAAATGTGCGAGCGTGGAGGGCGGGCGTGGCCGCCGGACTTGCACGAAGCCGCTGTAAAACCCGGGCCAAATGGTTCTTAAATGCGCCGTGAGCGTACGGCACGCGAGACCCCGTCCGACGGGGGAAATATGCACTGCGCACCACTGGCACCGTGGGAACCAGGTTGCTCCAATCTCTTTAAGCACGACGGAACGGAGGGAGCCTTCTTGAGCACGACGGAACGGTACGAGCACTGAGCACGACGATACGGCGACTGGGTAACTTTGAGAGTACGGCTCTCGAAACACGGTAGGAAGACTCTTCCGAACGGCTGACGGCGATGGTACGACCCCCGGGTTGTGTATGTACCTCCGTGCTCAAGGGTCGTACCGTCGTCCTCATTGTGCTCTCCTCCGCGTGTGTGTGTGGCTGGGTGAGGGAACAGCCAGCTAGCTAGCTACCTTTCAAGGCGCCGCCGTGATCAGTGAAGACGTCGGTGAGATTTGGTTATGGGGATGAACTAGACTACATTTGTAGTGTGCCTGTACAGGGCTGTATAAAGAGACACACAGACAGATAGATATACAGACACACTTACATATATTCAGGTCTTATATCCCAATAAAAACTGGCGTGAATAAGTTGTCGATGTTTAGATATATATCGTTGGAGCATCCGCTTCGATGTATATTACATAGGGTGGGTGGTTGGTGGAGGTGGCGATTGTGTTGGTGTTGTGACAGTGGTGGTTGGATGGTGATGGTGGCATTGATGGTGATGGGTGCAAGGGTGATAATGGCGATAGTTTGTTCACGATGGTTTTCGTGGTTGTGATGGTGATGGTCATGGTCGTTGTGATGGTGGTGTAAGGCCGTGTGATGATGGTGATATTGAAGATCATGGCTGTGATGACGGTGGTGATGATAAAGTTAGGTGGTGGAGGTGGTGGTGGAGTGGAATGCTGATGATGGTGGTGGTGGTGGTGGAGTAGGATGCCGGTGGAGTGGTGGTAGGAACGGAGGCGAAAGGGACAGTGTGCTGTTGGTGAGTGACGAAGGTGATTGTGGAGCAAGTTGGAGAGCAGAGGCTGGCTGCTGGAGCTTTTTTTTTTAGGGGAGGAAGGGGATGGTGGGGGAGAGGGGGGCACGGTGGATGTAGGCGTGGTGGGCAGCAGGTGAGGGAGGGGAGGGAGGGAGGGAGGGAGGGCAGATGTGCCTCCCTGTAATGGATGATCCCTGTCTCAGGTCCTCCTGACATCCCTATGTCCTCCCCACTCCTCCTCTCCCCCCCCCCACCACCCCTCTAATCCACCCCCACCCCTACCCCTCCCCAGGCACCCACTGGCATTTCCTCCTCTTGACCCAAACATTTTCATATTTTTCTTCTTTCTTCCATCCCTATTGCATAATTCTTCTTTTAAGACAGTTTCCCTAGATTTTCCTCCGATGAAGGTGAGAGAAGTCTCCCCTGTGGCTCGCTCATGCTTCCTGTGGCAGTCAGCGGAGGACGTGCGAGTAGCCCGAGGGGTGGATGATAAGCAAGCAGAACAGACCAGGGCCTTGTGAGGTATTTTGTTGCCGAGTGTTTGTGTGTTCTCGTTGCATCTTCGCGTGTGGAGAGTCCACGCTTTCGCTGGAGCACCAGCTTCACCAGGTATTCCACGGGAACAGATTATTACTGACGACAGATGAGCAGTCACGAAGTTCTGGTCCTGAAGCCACACGAGGCCAGGCCCGTGGGTCCATGAGGTCATGGGCCACACACTACAGCGCAGCACGAGCAACGCTTGACCTCAGAAGCTAAGGTGGTTTTCGGTGCTAGGTGCCTACTCTTAGGGAGTCGGTGGCGGTGGTGGTGGTTGGTGGGGCAGGCAGCGTCGGCCTGCGACCCGAGTCTGCCCGCCTACAATCTTCTCAAAAGCCAGAGGAAAACTCTAGTTTACCTTCCCAGGTTCGGTAAATATTCCCGAGCGCGAGCGAGTAAACCGTGATTGGAGTAGTCAATCACAGGAGATCCCGACGAGCCGTTGCAAGGAGGCGGAGATCTCGTTCGTCAGATGGGGCCGGAGGTGGGAAGAGTCCCTCTTGTTGCTCTTTGGCGAAGTTCCTAACCCCACAGGCGTGCTCCTCGTCGGTGATGTATTGTGGGAGTTGCGGTGGCGCGATGCCTCTTGTCTCGATCTGCGTGAAGGGACTGGTGGTTATGTATGTTAATGTGGAAATGTGTGTGTGTGTGTGTAAGATTATGCCTGTCTGTTACGTCACGTCTGTCTGTCTGTATCTCTGTCTGTCTCGTCTGCCGGTCTCCCGCCGGGATGACCTTAGACTTGTACCTCTCCTAACCAGCAGTTTCCTCAATGGATCTGATTGCCGCACATTGCTCCATATGTCCACTGGACCTTGGCGAAGCCACATGCTACTACTGCACCTACCCAGGTCAGGTAATACGTTACTGCTGCTGCAGCAGCACCAGTCACGTTGTCGTGATGAAGATGTCGTTACGACTTCGCCCCATAAGTAACCAGACATGATACAGTACACAATACAAGCTGTGTATATGTACCTGGAATCAACCAAGTACGTGTATATGATACATGTTCTTGATCGTTGGCACATACATGTACAGCACCGAATACTGACTAGAGGGCTTTAGCATTCATTATAGTCTAGGTCATTACCAAATAGACAAGGACAGGAGACTGTGGTCAAAATGTGAATAATGACTTAAGGCTGTCTGTCCCTTTCTCTTAAGGTCCCGTATTGTTTTACTGTAACAAAAGCTGAAATGTTTCAGACATATAGAGAAGATGAGCGAAGAAAGACTGACTAAGTATATCTACCATTCAGAACTTGAGGAAGCAAGAGGGAGGGAAAGACCAACAAGGAGGTGGACGGATGGAGTAAAAGGAGGCTCTGGGGTATCGGGGTCGGAACATTCAGGCTCGAAGTGTTTTGTAGACTTGGATGTTGCTCTTGCAGTGGAGTCGAGGTAATCTACCTCTCCCCGTCGCCTCCCTCCCCCGTTCCCCCCCAACCCCCTACCCCCCACGCCTCCCTCCAACCCTGATGCCATTATAAATGAATAAACGGACAGGTGCTCCGGTCGCTGGTCCGGTTAACTGGACAATGGCACTTAGCGTCGTCCTCACAAATATTCACCAGGATACAGAGGCGACGACCATAACCCCCCAGCCCCTCCTCCCCCCCCCCCCCCAACCTGGGTGAAGACACCACGTCCACAGGGACCCGGCACGGACGGCGCCACCTGCGTCTGTCGGGGCCGCTTGCGTCCAGTGGACCACCTGCGTCCACCGGGGCCCTCCAGCGTCCACTTGGGCCACCAGCGTCCACCGGGCCACTTTCGTCCACTGAGGTCCGCCAGCGACCATACCCAAGGATAAAGACACCCCCCCCCCCACCACCACCCCAGCAGCGGGTGTCCAGCGGGAGGATGGAGGAGCAAATGGCGATACGTGCACGACCGTGAATATTGCAACGGCCGACAGAGCGGCCCTTAGGCAGCTTACCGACAGAGGCCGCGCGGGGGTGGGGGAGTGTGTGTGTGTGTGTGTGGGGGGGGGGGGGCATAGAGGCCAGGCGGCGCTAGAGGAGGCGAGGGATCGTCGACGGTGCGTGCGCGTGTGGCTTTTCAGTATTGTTCGTTTGATCCGTGAATTAGGTAGGCTGCTCGTTAATTCATGAACTGTGCCGCTCAGCGCCAGTAATGGATTCGCCGCTCCGGATGCATCCATTAGTCAAAAAATATTATATATATTCTGTGATATGTCGACGGACGGCTATCGCAGCCGCGGGTGTCACACGAGAGCGTAGTTGGTTACCAAAGCCGACTTGTGCTTGGCAGGGGGCTCTCTTATCACACCCCATCCTAGGACCACACCTCCCCTAACACGCCCACCTCGGCCTTGCACCCGCCCACCTCCTGCGATATGGGGGGAGGGGAGGGGTCCTAGCTGCTCATGGGGGCTCGTGTAACCTGATAAACATGACGGATTTGTGGTTAACAAATGACTCTCATGGGATGTCCAAGACGTATGTCCTTGGCCACTCCTTGGCCCTCGCCCCCGCCTTGTGCCTGTATTCTCATGGTCCTTGGCCACACCTTGGGCTTAACGTCTCCTCACCCCAGCCTACACCTTGTCCCTGGCCGAACCTTCCCCATGGCTAACGCCCCTTCATGTGCTGCAACCCCAAGTCACATATCCATCATGGCTAACCCAGGACCTTGGTTCCATTTGTTACCCCTAACCTATCCTTGCTTACTGCTTGGGGTAGGTGTGTGTATGTATGTATGTGTGTGTGTGTGTGTGTGTGTATGTGTGTGTGACATGCTGGAGATCCTTCAGGACTGTGCATTGGATTGCCACTCCAATTAATAGCGTGTAGACGCTTGCAGGCAGCCAACCAATTGTCCTTGCCAATCCATCATAGAGGCAGACCAGACCAGACTAGACCAGACCAGACCAGACCAGACCAGACCAGACCAGACCAGACCAGACCCGACCCGACCAGACCCGACCAGTACCTCTCTCCTTGTGTTTACAGATCTGGGAGCCTCTTCGTCGTCAGCCTCATGTGCATCTGTTTGTTTGTTGTTCTGGTTGTATTGCTTGGGCAGTTCCCTAGATCTACTGTATGTTGATTTATAGAATAAATAGATCTATCTCTTCCTTCTTTTTTTGTGTGTGTGTCTGTATGCCTCCCTCTCTCCCCTGCATGTATGTATGTGTGTGTGTGTGTGTGTGTGAGATTGCAGAGACTTACGTAGCTCATACATACACGTATGTGCGTCCCAGGTTACTGAGGCGTGGCCTGAATATGTTACAGCGGCGTGAAAGATGAAATTTGGGCAACTTTGCCGAGGGGGATTTTTTGCTCGGGGAAGAACCTGGGGTTCACAGGAAGGCAGAGGGACGGTGGAGCATTGTCAAGAGGGAGAAATTAACGACTGGGGGAAGATGGGTGGAGAGGTGGGTGTTGGGTAAATGGCCTGTGTGTAAGAGTGGCTTAGTTTGAAGGTAAGAAGTGTAGGGCAGGAACTCTGAATATGGGGGTAATGGTTGGTGGTTTTAGAATTTAGATATTGAGAAAATGGAGTTGCATGAGGAATAGTTTGAATGAGTGGGAGAGGGAGTAACTGATATTGATATAAGACTTAAAGAATGGTGAGTGAGGGCGCCAGCTAACTCGCTGAGTGGGTGAGGTAAAATAAAACGGTTGGCTACAGGAAGGAGTATGAGGGAAAGAAATGAGGAGGCAAAAGGGAACTGGAAGAGGATATTGAATGATGGACATGAGGCACAAGGTCTCTCGGCCAGGGCGTTGGTCAGACTCGCCCACTCGAGGAGAAGGCGGGTAAATGGTACTGAGTAAAGGATGAGTCAAGGAAGAGTACTACATTGAAACCAATAGATCCAGGAGATGGGATGGCTCTTCATGCATGGTACTTCAATAAGCCGCTAATAGTACCCGTAACTCCAGCTCTTTTTTTCATGTCCCAGCACCTCCTCCTTCCCTTATGTCCTAGCATCTCCCACTCCCCTTATGTCCCAGCACCTCCCACTCCCCTTATGTCCCAGCATCTCCCACTTCCCCCTCCCCCCCAAGTCCCAGAACCTTCCTCTTCCCCACATCCCACTACTTCCCACTTCCCCTGTGTCCCATCGTCTACAAGTTTTTCCCATGTTCTGGCACTTTTGAGTTTCCATGATGTGTTCGAATTAACGTTGACCCCCATCTCAGCAGTCTCAGAATCCACTCCCCATCAACTACTTTTTTCTCTCCTTTAAGCCGTACGTAAGTCCTCCCTCTCTGGTTTGTGCTCCTTTTGTTTTCACTCTCCCAGATCACGTCTCTTCGTTTGTACCCAAAACTAGGTACACATTTTGTTTGTATAGCATCGTTTTCCCCTCATTTTCTTCACTTCCACTGTATTACCTTCCCTCCTCTACCACTCTCTGCACTCTCTTGGTTTCATTCGTATTTTTCTCAGTTTATTTTCCTTTGAGTCGTGTAGCCTCGTAGTCTGCATTCCGTTTTGCAAAGGCCATTTCTACAAACCCCCTTCGTTCGGTCTTCATTGCTTTCACTTGTGACTAACGTCCCTTCATCGTTACCAGCGCTGCCGTGGTTAGCACTCATGAAAAAGAAAAAACTTTTCTTTTTCGCACGCTTACAGTAGTTTCCAAGCGTCCCTTGTTGATTAGTATCTTTAGTTTAATAATTTACAACTGTCAAAGGCAGTCTGTGTCTTTATCATCACGTCGTCGTCGCTCGAGTAAAAGAAAAAAAAAATAGATAATTATAAAAAAAGTCTTTCGTTTAACTTTGAGTTTCGACAAAGTTGTCGACGTGAAACATTCTGTTTACAGCGTCTCCGTGGGGTGCTTGGGGTAGGCTGGCTGGGCTGGGCTGGGCTGGTGGGCGCAATGTTGATTACCTCCTGCAGGAGGCGTGCCCTCATCACTCGCTGTTTGTCGTGTTAAGTTTTGCTATTCCCTGTGAGGGCGTAAGGGAACCGCTTGGTTCCGAGATATGTTGAGCCTTTTTGACTGACTGCGGGGCGGCCGCGCACGTCTCGATTTTCGATCCCAAATCGCTGTAGGTGACGAATGTTCCTGTTTGAAGAGGTCTCCGCATGTCTCTGAAGTATTCCGGGCTTCTTGCGGCCTACCTGCCTTCAGAAGCCGTCGGACGACCAACCTGTTCTGCTAGGTTCCTCTGACGACCACCTTACCTGTCCGTAGGATACGGCCTTCCGTCCATAGACACCCTTCTGACGATTGCTTGTCTGTTGAAGACGTTCACCGGTCACCTGCCTGAAGGAGATTCCTTTTTCGACCCCCCCTCCCTCGCCACCTGTCTTCAGCATCGGTATTGCGACTGTCCTTGTTATCATGACCGTTTTAGGAACCACCTCTCTATACAGCAGTCGTGTCTAGTGGCTATTCATAAAGACCATAAATCGACCTCCTCAACTACCTCCCGTGCACCGCGGGTAAGTAGGCTAATCTCAGGTCCCCGTCCTCTCGCTCTCGCCGGCATTCAAACGATGGAGGACTTTCCTTGCGCCGAATCAGGTATATGAATATCTGTTCTTTCTTTATGTTGAAGAGAATACACAGCTTGTTTAGACTGATCTGAGTGAACAATGGTAGACGGCAGTAATAGACGATTTTAACAATAATAGACGACAGTTATGCAAAGACGGGTGCAGGAACCCCACGTGTGCCAAGGCATGATAGTCTCTCAGTCGTACAGGTCCTCAGGATATGAATGGGTTTCCTGATCCGCAGCGCATGAAGGGGGCGCCCCTGATCCACATCATGCCAACGGGAAACCCCTCGATCCACGGAACATCAAGGGGTCGGCCGTAATCAGCAACATATCAAGTGGGGCACCCAATCCACATCATATCAAGGAGGGGTCCTTCGTCCACAGCATATCAAAAGGATGGCTCCCAAGCTGCAGCTTATAAGGGGAGGGGCCCCCGATCCACAGCACATCCAACGTGGAACCCGATCGACAGAATACCAAGGGGGCGCCCCATGTCACCCCGTCCTACTCTGGAAATATCGGACCAAACAACTTCAGGCATACAAAGTCTCTACCTAATTTCATACCTGGTCATTAGTAATACACCCCGTTACCTCTACTCTGACTAGACTACCGTTATCTTGTATCGCCTTATATGTCAGTGTGTTATCATGCTCCCATACATCCCTTCCACAACAGTGATTGGAATGTAAATTTGTCTCGCCAGTTCTTATCATAGAAAAAAATTGACACCAGTGAGATTTATATATATATATATATATATATATATATATATATATATATATATATATATATATTTACGTAATCGAAAGATTTTAGGGTAATAGGAGAAAACTAGGTTGTTAAAAGTTGACTACAGCGAGTTGATGACAAACTGGTGACTAAAAAGAAATAAGATTCGGGGTGTCTGCATCGCTCCCCAGGGTGACCACACACGCCCCATCTAAGGTCCTCTCTCCTCCCCAACAGACTGCATACTCACCCCTCTCTCTAAAACTCTTTCAATTACCTCCCTAATTACCCCATCCATAAACAAATTAAACATCCATGGTGACATCATACACCCATGCTGCAAACCTACCTTCACTGGGAACCAATCACTCTCCTCTCTTCCTACACGTACACATGCCTTACACCCTTGATAAAAACCTCTCACTGCTTCTGGGAGCTTACCTCCCAAAACATATACTCTTAAGACCTTCCACAAAGCATCTCTATCAATCATATCATATGCCTTCTCCAGATTCATAAATGCCACATATAAATCCACCTGTTTTTCTAAGCATTTCTCATACACATTCTTCAAAGTAAACACCTGATCCACACATCCTCTACCACTTATGAAACCACAGTGCTCCTCCCCAATCTGATGCTCTGTACATGCCTTCACCCTCTCAATCAATACCCTCCCATACAATTTTCCAGGTATA
>JAYMFT010181998.1:0-12034 GCA_038088735.1 Panulirus argus
TTCAGGTAAGAAGGGTTTGGTGGCGGCGAGGGTAATAACATCTGGGATCCACTGACCCTGGGAAATATTAAAGTTATTTGCCTTACTGATATATACAGATTCAATTATTTTTCTTTTATAGCTATAAAGATGGATTTTTGATATCCTTTTTTATTTATGAGAGGAAAAAGAATGAGAGAAAAGAAAACATTGTTAGATGCAGTGAGAAAATGGATTAGGGTCAGGAATTTTTCAAAAGATGTTAAAGGATTGATTAGGGATTAGATGCAGGGAGGAATTTTTTTTGTGGATGGAGGTGGTGTAAATGGAAACATTGGTTTTACTTCACAAATTAATTACAAGTGCAGAGTGAAGAAGTGTGAAGCATTTATTCAAATGTGGAAGTCCATGTCTTCACTCTGACCCAGTAAGTGTTAGTTGTCGATGTGTATAAATTATTTCAGTAGCTGTAAGTATCAAATCCAACCCATGGAGGTGGGATTACAGTTGATGATAATTGAAATTTACAGAAACTTACTTTTGTGAAAACACGGCTTGAAGTTAGCACCGAATATAAAACTTCTTTTCAAATAATCTAGAGATTGGTACGTATTTGTATGGGGCACAGTATGATGACTTAATCTCTAAAGGTTCTTCCATAGCTTAGGAGCTGCAGTGTGT
Organism: Panulirus argus; assembly: GCA_038088735.1. Classification (NCBI taxonomy): domain Eukaryota; kingdom Metazoa; phylum Arthropoda; class Malacostraca; order Decapoda; family Palinuridae; genus Panulirus; species Panulirus argus. The sequence goes on from JAYMFT010181998.1 coordinate 661, forward strand.
AAGGAATAGTTGCCACTAATAAGGATCTCTTCTCTTCTTTCTTTATACATGCTCACCTTTCCTGCACTGTCGAAGTATCATCAGGAACTGAGCCTTAGGGAAAATGTCCTCACTTTACTTCCTCTGTTGTTCCTTCATTTATAATTTGGTAGGACAGATAGGAATGATTTTCAGCATTCCACTCCTGCTATTCTTAGTTGCCTTCTACAGCCTGCAGGAGATATGCTGGTTGTATTTGTTCTCCCATATCCCCGGGGATAATTGATAAAAGATGTCACAAAAAAGTAATACCATAATGATCCAAGATTTAGGGCAGCATATACAAAATATACATAAACAAGAATTGTGTTGAAAGATGTAAATGAAAGAAATGTTAATCCTAAGCAGCTTATGGCTACATAAACTTGAGAAATGAGAGATGGGCCAAAATTGTTTATAGAGAGACTACTATATTTTCTGAGTGTGGTGAAGGTTTTGGCCTTCTAAGATGTTAAAGACCCTTTAAACAACCTTGGAGACAATACACAACCGTGTTGCATGCCTGCATTTATTTCAAACTACAGTATTCATATTGTCATACTCTCACATCCACACAATTTCCATCATGAAAGCTTTTAGTTGAATTCAAGTCTTCTTTGTACACTATATCGAACAGCAGCTTTTTAGAATTTTCCTATTAACTTGATCATATGCCTTTTTTAAGTCCATTAATACAGGATAAACTTTCTTTTTTCCACTAGAACTTTCTCCTCTACATGGGTAAGTGCAAAAATTTGGTCTATGCACCCTCTCTCCATCCTGAAACCACCTTGTTCTTCTCCAGTAGGGGGCTTACTAATGCTTCTAACACAATCACAATCCTACCATAATTTTTGCAGAATGTGTTAAGAAGATGTGTTGTTCAGTAATTCTGAATCACATTGAATCCTTTTACTTGTATACATTTGAACAGTTACTACCTTTTTCCAGTCACTAGGCACACTGTCACTTTTTCATGCTTTCATGCACACTGTCCAAATTTAGTCAGCAACACTTTCATATCCATTGTTCACCACACTATTATACCCACTCATTTTCAGTCACAAGGACTCATGTATTTGCTTTCTGGTTAGGTATTCCAGTAAGTTTAAGTATGTGCTTTTGAATGATAATGATCTGTGGTTCACTGTATTTCCTCTCCCATCTTTTAGAAAAATGGGCATATTTGCTGTTTAAATGAAATTTTAGGTGGCCTTTCAAGTGTTTTTGTACACTTTTTGACTATGTATAGTGATACTACTAAGGCCTTGCACCATAAAACATAGATGATTTCAGATTATGAAGTTCACCATTGGAGGTTAATGTGTAGGTCAGGGTGACCACCCCACTTTTGGTGGAATGCTGGAGTGCTCATCAGTATGCATCTGTACATACAGTTATATGACTGTACAGCAAATAATGGCTGAAAACTGATCTCTGATGTAAAATTAAATGAAGTTTGGACATGCATGCATACACAGGCATAAGCTTTGATTTTTCCTCTACTTTGTAGAGGCAAACTAAAAATAAGGTCCTCTGCAAGGCTACATATGTCTCAACTAAGAATATTAGTGCTTTCCATGGTTCATCCATCCCTATCATATCATGTTGGGTGTGATTTGTCCTTAGCCATGAATAGGTTGGGACTTGGCATTAATTTCCAGACTTTGCCTTCTTTATTTCAGTTCCCCTTCTGAGTACTTTATTTCAATTGTCATTCTGTAACAGATAATTTGTTTCCAATAAGTTTATAGCATGGTTTATGTTTTTTGTTTGCCTTCTCTGTGATTTTTTTTGTAAGGGTCTTTTACTATTCATACATTTTTGTACTGTCTATAGGTCTTCTTCCAAGTTTGTACTTTCCATGGCTTATTTATATGTCCTTTTAACTGTGTCTTTTTCTTCTATGCCTCATTCTCTTTTTTTTCCCCTGATTAGCACCCATTCTTCATTTATGAAATTAATTAATCAAGATATGTTCAAAGAAGGCCAGTTGTGTGTGGTTTAAGTTCTGAGGGTGATACTGGACTCGATAGTCACAAATAGGTTTACTTGTGCTATAAATGGATAATCTTAACAAATATTTGCCTAAATTGCATGTGCAATTTCTGTTATTTTTGGCATGATGTATTTATTCAACTTTGAGCTTTTATAATCAAGTATGCTCATATGAATTCCAGGTGGTTGTGTATTGCCCTTTCTCTAAGGCGCATGGTGTTTAGATGAGAAATTCAGACCCATAAGGACCTTTCACATGTATTTGCCATTCCATTCACCTTTCTTGGAAACTTATAATTTACTTTCTTATTAATTTACTTTCTCTTTTCCTCTGTTCCTAATTTTAAAAATGCAGATGGACATAACCCAACCATCTGAATAATCTTAAAGTTGTACACACTTTGTGAAACTTGATTGTCACCCTTATTTTTCACTTTTAGCTTGTAAACAATGATTTATATCCATTTTCATGACTTATGTTTTATTGTTTATTAACTCCCAGTCATGAATTTGTTCTTATTTAAAATATTTAGAATATTAACTCACAGTTATGAATTTGTTCTTATTTAAAAAGTGAATATTTTTCCTAATGAGCTTCACTGTTACAAAGTAAATTTTAACTCTTTCCATGTAATTTTTGATGCCTCACACTTGACTGAGTTTATTAACAATATCCTTATTTTTTGTTCTGGAATGATGATTTTGAACTAAAATGTATTATTTGGTGTACCTTTATTTTTTCCTCTTTTGTTTTGAAATATAAGTTTTTTGATATAGGATCTTTTATGCATAGTTTTAATGTATTCTTTGTCTCTGAATTGTTTTAAAAGATTTTAAATTAAGAATGACTTACTATCTTTCTTGCCCTGCCTAAGGAGATATCATGTCTCGTGCTGCTCGGGAATTTGCCGAAGATCCTTGCAGCAGTGTGAAACGTGGTAATATGGTACGTGCTGCCAGGAATCTCCTGTCAGCTGTTACACGCCTTCTTATATTAGCTGATATGGTAGATGTTCACCGTCTCCTGAAAAGCTTGCAAGTGGTAAGTTATTTCCATATGTATTCCAAAGATGTGGGATGCAAAGAAGGAGCAAAGTGAGGATTTTTCTTTGTTACTGCATTGCTAAGATAAGAAAGGCAAGAAGAAAAAATATAATTAAAGATTAAACAAACAGCAGTCCTTGGTTCACCTGTTTAGGGGAAGGAAAAATCAGAGTTAAGAGTGAAAATCCATTTTTATTTAGTTTAAATTAGTGTTATATCGATTATTTTTCTGTGAAGTGACGTAAAAAAGGTATTCATTTCCGGGTTAAATTGATAGTAATGTAGTTAAAAGTAAGGAATATGTATTTTACAGACTATTAATTATTCATTAGTTACAAAATTACAGATTTGTATTTCTTTCAGGTGGAGGATGATTTAGAAAAGGTAAAAAATGCATCTAGCCAGTCAGAGTTACTAGATAACTTTCGTTTGTTTGGTAAGAATACAAGTGACCTCATTAATCAAGCTGCTAAACGACAGAATGAGTTGAAGGACCCAAGGCTTCGAGATGACTTAGCCTCAGCTCGGGCTGTACTTAAGAAAAATTCCATGATGCTGCTCACAGCTTCCAAGGTATGAAGGAAAGCCTTATCTGATTTCATTCTTGAATGACAAGAGGATTTAGGAAATTTAGATTATTTTAAAGTGTTGCTGACGGATCCATATAATTTTTTTTGGTGTTTCAAAGTAGTGCTCAGACTCAAAAGTGTTTTGACAAAGAAAATATATCAAAAGCTGAGTCTTAGAACTCTGAAGATTATTGCCTTTCACTGTTTGTAAAATTCAAATAAACGTTTTAGTGACTTTTTCTTTTATGTTCTCTTACTCCAGAGTACCTTAAAAGTTTGCTTGTGGTCCTACTAAATGCTGTTATCTTAGTGTCTTTGGTTTAAAACCATGCTTAACAAAAATGTAATAAGAAGTATCCATTTAGAAAAATGTAATAAGAAATATCTATATTACTGAGTATTATATGTGGATTCATGCCTTAGAATTAAGAATGACCAAGTGGACTTTGTGAATTTAGTTTACTTACCCATACGAGTCAAAGTAGTAAATGAAACTTCTTTTTTTTTTTTTTTTTTTTTTTTTTTTTTTTTTTTTTAGATGAAATTGTGTTTAAGGGTATTATAAGTTTACTGAGTTCCCAAGCCTAAAGATTATTTGATATAAGAGATTAAAGATAATATCAGACCAAAGATTTTAAGTGAGTATATTTAAGAGGATGTTCAGTAGTAACTTGTTTTGTTTATCCTTAGACATATTTCACATCTAGCTATGTTACTGTAATATTGTTATTTGATTTTTGTTTTCCATGAACTATGTTTAGCTCATTGCTCATCCCCTTTATTCAGAATTACTTTTGTGATTACTACTGGCATTTCTATTTGTTCTTGTTAGTGTGCTCAATGAGTTATTACATTATCTTCCAGATTACAAATCTGCTGTACTTAATGGATGGTAACCCCACCACCTAAGAAGTCTACTTTTCTCATATATTTTTACTATTTCATATTCACATCATACAGTTAATTAAGAAGAATGTGTTCACTTACATGATCAAGAATATTTTTAGTTACACTTCCTTTTTTCATTCAACCTTTCAGGCATATGTGCGACATCCTGAGCTAGCAGCAGCAAAGGCCAATCGAGACTTTGTGTTCAAACAAGTGTGTGAGGCAGTTAACACTATAAGTGATGTAGCACAGGGTAAGGCTACAGGGGCCAGTCAGATGCCTTATGAAGGTCCAGGAGAACTTGCTTCAGCTCTTGATGATTTTGATGTGAGTGTTTGGGAAGTTACTTTGCCTTTTCTTTTAGTTGCAGACTTTATTATTGCTGCCAAAATTTGTTAGATAATGTCTTTGTATTATTTTTTTGTTTCTGACATAACAATCATTACTCAGACAGTTGTTTAATAGAGTTAAATGCTTTTTGTTCAAGTATGTTAAATGATATTTAAGCTTTATTACACTTTCTTTGACATCATTGAAAAGAATAGCATTTCATTTCTTCCCTCAAGTGCATAGTATTTAGGTGAGGTTAAAGCTGTATTAAAAGAATCCCAAATTCTTACCCTGTAAATCATTTCCTAACTTGAATGGTGAAGGGTATACTCATCATACAGTCTCATTTATAATCTTTTTGTTAGTGATATGTTTTGTGTGTAAATTTTTCAAAGTCTATACATGTAATTAGTAATACTGAAATTTGCATGAGTAATCCTCATTGTAAGAATATGTTTATTTGTAGAGATAGAGAGAGATAAATGTGCACATGGTCAGTAATTCATGTGTATGATATGCCTTAATGTTCACATTGTATTGCAAAAAAAGCTTTACTCTCCTGCACTTGCAGGACGTAGACATTGCTGGATATAAGGATTGCTGATTTTAGGAGCATTTCTCAAAGATATTTCAGTAGATTTTTTTTTGGAAGTACCAGTACTAAACATTTGCAACTATCCATGATAATGATAACAGTTTGAACAATAATAAATATTGTTGGTTATATTTGCCAGTAGCCAATAGTTTAAGTATATTGGTATCATCAATATTTTCATAACTTAAAGCAGCTATCCTGACTTTCTTTTTTTTAATCTTGTTGAACTGGATTTGCCTGAACCTTCTGGGGTTGAAAAGAGTACATTTTGTTGGTATCATAAATTTGCTTAGCAATTAAATTACATTCATTGGTTAAAGCAGCAAAAGCAAGTAGATTGAAATTCTTAAAAATCTTGAAAGAAGTGTTAGTATCAAGGAAGAAGAGAGCAAATTTTTGCCTATTTTTAAGAAAGGAGATTAGAAAATTGCACCGAAATACAGAACAGTGTCTCTGGTGAATATGGATTATAGATTGCTAGAAGAGGTAATCAGAAAGCAAAGGCATGTTTATGGTTCAAATGAAAAAGTTCAGGCATGACAAATGTAGACTCCCATGAGAAATGAGTTTGTTTTAGACAAAAGAGTTTGATGGTTGGATTCTGTCTTCTTAGACTACCAGAAATATTTGACATAATACCATGTAGGAGGTTGGTAAGAAAATGGATTTTAAGACAGAGCCACAAGGGGCATGTGGCTCCTTTGTTGGATTGAGAAGTAAACAAGTGTATTGGAACATAGGATATATATAGGAGCCTTTTCTAGATGGTTTAAAGTTATCAGTGGCATTCCCATGGGTTCATGCTTGTGGCTGATGCTTTTATTGTTTCATATGAATGACATGGTAGAAGGGCTGGAAAAAAATACGTTTACTGTCATGAAGGGCTAAGGGAACTGAATCTATTTTGAGAAATGAGGAGAAAGAGACATATTAATCTTTGCCTGTTAACAAATAGGGGGAATAAAAGATATGTATAGTTAGATTAAAAACTAACTAAAAAAACAGACCCATTGATTTTATCAACAAAAATACCATGGAATATATCAAAGTCTCCAAACATATTTATATAAGTGCTTATCAAAGAGAAGATGGAGAAACTACCCAATGGTCTGCCAAGTGACAAAAAAAAACCTATACATTGTGAGTACAGAAAACTTGAAAAAATGACTAAATGTGGCTTGAAATGTTTCCAGATGAACCCAAATTTTACATCTGTACAATGTACATGGCAGCAGGGAGTAGCAGTGCTGGTATTATGAAAGAGTTGGTATATGTGATCAGTTCTCATTAACCCTGCCTCATGGCAAAAAGCTTACAGCTAGTTGTAGCTGCTCCCTCTTAAATCTGTGCATTAACTTGACCCTTGGAATCTGTGAAGAGATATGCTAATTTATTAGAAATTAAATCTTTAATTTTTCATAACTTACTTTACATAGATAGTAGTTATGTGAAAGGACTAGGCTTTAGATGAATGAATGTAGTATCTGTAGAAGGTTTTATAAAAGACTGTAATGTATTTTTTTGAGTTATGACTAATTATGGAGTTCTGTTATGTGTTCATTTTCTTCCTAGTATAAGTACGGGTTAATGAGGGCGTGTAAATGAATGCTTAAAGATCCCATGGGAATAAATGATTAAACCTAAGATGTTTAAAAGTAATCTTGTGAAAGAAGTACTATCTTTAGTTTTCCATAAGCCATATTTATTAAATAATTGAACGCTGATTTAGGAGCACATTTTGTGAACAAATTGTTATCTTTATTTTTACTTAAGCTATATTGAGTAAATGACTGAACTGTCTGTTTCATTTAGGAACGCATCAATATGGACCCACTAACTTACAATGAGGTGCGTACCCGTCCATCACTGGAAGAACGTTTGGAGTCCATCATCAGTGGTGCAGCTCTTATGGCCGACTCTTTCTGTACTCGAGATGACCGTCGTCTCAAAATTGTGGAAGAATGTAATGCAGTAAGACAAGCACTGCAAGATCTTCTTACTGAATATATGGACAATGTAAGTCAGGAGATATATTTAATGATTAATGAGTCAGAGTCAGTTATGCTGTTCATGAAAAGGAGGATTGATATTAACTTTAGAAAAAAGGATTTACAGAGAAGCAGTGTTGGTAATTAAAAATTTTGTGGATATAAAGGCATATTTATTCCTTTTTTTATTATTATTATACATATTCGCCATTTCCCGCATTAGCGTGGTAGCATTAAGAACAGAGGACTAAGCTTTAGAGAAAAGAAATCCTCACTTGGCCTCCTTCTCTGTTTCTTCTTTTGAAAAAGTGAAAACAGGAGGGGAGGATTTCCAGCCCCCCGCTCCCTCCCCTTTTAGTCGCCTTTTACGACACACAGGGAATACGTGGGAAGTATTCTTTGGGAAATTATTACAATCTAGAAGTGTCTTAAGTTGTTAAAGGTTGGTAGAGTCTCATTTAATGAAATACAGGCAGTAAGTATGGATAGCTTGTGTGTCATAGGTGGAGACAGAAGGAGAGGGATGAGTAAAGTAAATAATGAAATTGTGAGAAGAATATGTGGTGTGATGAAATCATTGGAAAGGTGCATGAATGAAAGTCTTTGCAGATGGTAGGGCCCATTTAGAACAAATGGCAGGTGATAGGTTGGTCAATTAGTACAGGACAAGGTATAAGGAGAGGTAACTGCAGAAGGGATTGGTAGATGCAGTGAGGGATATATCAAATGAAGAAGTTAGAATAATGATTAGGGACTTTATTTCATGGAATCGTTTTGTGTGTGGAGGTCATTTGAATGATATTGGTCTCACTAGAGGAAATGGTCTGATGTGTAAAGTGAATCAGTAAGAGAGCTTTTGTTTTGGAAGTCTGTGCTTCACGTAAGTACACTGGGTATGGGAGGAGGATGCAAGTGAATGATTTTTGGAGGGTGTATATACCTGATCTACCCCATGAGCTGGGAATTGAGTTATTAGTGACAGAAAGATGCGATATTATTGTTGATTAGGTGAAGTGTGACGTATATGAAAACTCATTTGGTACTTTGTTTTATAAGTCATATTGCAGAGAAGGGATAAGTCTGAGTTCATATTTTTATGTAACTCTGAAGAGTTAGTTGGAGTTAGGTCAGCAAATGTTTTGCAAAATGATGATAGTCTGCTTAAAGTCATAGATGGCCCTGTTTGGAAAGGGGCAAAAGTCAGCCTCTTTCAGTATCTCATGATTGACATTATCCCATTTTTTCATAACTCTGTTTTACCTCTCCATACTTTTTTATTTTAGATGGGACGTAAACAGCCATCAGAAAATTTGGACAAGGCTATTGACCATATGTATCGGAAGACTAAAGATTTGCGTCGTCAGTTGCGTAAAGCTGTTGTTGATCATGTGTCAGACAGGTTAGTAATCTGTAGATTCTACCTTTGTTGTATGGATTTTGTTTTTATTATCTAATTCTTTCAAAGCAGTTGGAATGAAAGATGGCAAGTCCAAGTCACTCCATTTACATCTACCCCTCCAAACAACCCATCGTATGTATTCCACATAATCACAGCCATGTGTGACAAACGGTAGCCATTTTGTTGTTGTCCCCATCCTTGGAACATTGAAACTCATTGTCTGAAGTTGCTCACAAAGAAGAGGTATTATGGTTTGATGTGATTTGTAAAATGGTTATAGAATGCACTTTAGCATGTGACCAGCTTACAAATTTAAAGGGGGTCATTCCCAGTCTAAATATATGAAAGTATTTTGAGCAGTACAGAAGTTTTTTGGAAAGCTTGATCTTAAACTGTTATTTTCTTGAGTTTTAGATCAGAGATGTGTAGCCAGAATTTTCATCTTTTTGGTAAAAGTGAATTATTTTGTTTTTAATGTATGCAAGGCCCATCCACCTGAAGATTAAGTCTGTATTGTGCAGCTATGGGCTGCAAGGTCATTGGTTGTAAGTACTCATTTGTGCATCATAGGGCCCCCATCTCTCTGGTACTTAGTAATTTGAATTACTGATATAGCCTGTTGCTAACATAACATTTATGTATTCATTCACAGTAAACCTTTGATCACAAACTTATTTACTACTCAGTATTTTTAAATAATCTCTATCCGCCCCTGTACACTGTATATGCTTTCATTAATTGCGCTCATCATTAAAATTTCTTACAGCTTTTTGGAGACAAATGTCCCACTCCTTGTATTAGTGGAAGCTGCACGCAATGGGAATGAAAAGGAAGTGGAAGAATATGCTCAGGTTTGTTAATTGTATTTTCGTAAATATCTTGATGATAATAGGCTTACTTTTTTTATAAGTATGAAATACTTTCAGTGAACTGCAATCATTTTGTGCATATTTTAATTTTTTGTGACTAGTTGAATGTTGTATACTAACTTACTGATTGTGTCTTGATTTATTGATTTATTAATTGTCAGGTTTTTACTGAGCATGCAAACAAGTTAGTTGAAGTAGCCAATTTAGCCTGCACTATGTCCAACAATGAAGATGGCGTCAAGATGGTGAGGTATGGTGCTGCCCAGATTGAGCAGCTATGTCCACAGGTTATTAATGCTGCAAGCATCCTGTCAGCAAGACCCAAGTCTAAGGTTTGTTGGGTATAACATTTAAATTTATTGATAATTTTTTCAGTTAACTCTTACCTCCAAGGTTCCTTCTTAACTCCAAAATAAAAAGAAACAAACATTTTAAAACTATCACAGAAGAGAGTAATATCCTTGCACTGAATGTAAAGATTGTGTCCTTGTGACAACCATATTTACTTTGTTGCTGGTAATATAAGTTTTTCTTTACCATTAGCACTTACTGTGGTTATTGGCCAAATATTATCCCATATATTCATTAAAAGGATAATTGTTTTTATCTGTATAAAGATATTGTTGATTAAACTTACATAGCAAATCTCCATACTACAAGGGTTATTAATAAACTTGTTCATGGGAGAGATAGCTGACCAACATTCCCTCTGAGGTGTGAGCACCTTTAATGGGAATTTTTTGAGAGAAATATTCTCTATTAGAGATTGCATGTGTGTAAATATGGCCATTAAAGATGGGTATGGTTAAGGATATGGTATTCCCTCTGGTGTTGAATGGACGCCATTCATTAGCCTTGAACATTAAAGGTAGGAAGAGCATAGGTTTGCTGGAAAGGAAATATCTAAGGATGATAAATGGCAGTAGGCAGTTTTATCTTGAAAGACAAAACATTGTCTGAGAAAGGTGTTTGAGTGAGCACATTCTGATTCAGGTGGCTGACTATGGTATGCTGAGATGGATCTGGCAAATGGAGAGGATGAATAAAGAGAAACAGATGAAGAGGTTCTGTTTGTCAAAAGAGGACGCAAGGTGGAGAGGGAGAATTAAATGAAAATTATAGGATGGAGTGAAGAAGGCTGTAGAGTATCATGGCCTGAACAGTTAAGAGGGTGAGAGACATGCATTACGTAGAAAGAATTGGAGTAATATGGTATAAGGGGTTATGTGCTGTTAATGGGCTGAAACTAGGGCATGTTAATTGGTCAGGGTAAACCATGGAGTAGTCTCTGGGGCTTATCTGTGGATGGCAGACTCTGATTTCAGTACACTATACGTGACAGCTAGAGACAGGTATCTTCAAACAAGGCCATTGTTTATTGGATTTTGAAGCTAATTTGCTGAAATAATAAAGGGAGTTAGATATAAAGAAAAGAGTATTCTCAGGGAAGATGAATTGGGAAGTATTAATGTATAATAGCTTGATAAAGTTCATGGAAATTAGAAACACCACTAGCACCAAAAATGTAGATCTAGAACATTTAGTGTCAAAACATTCTATTGCATTAATGAAAAGTATGTATATTTATCCCTGGGGACGGGGGAGAAAGAATTCTTCCCATGTATTCCCTGCGTGTCGTAAAAGGCGACTAAAAGGGGAGGGAGCGGGGGGCTGGA
>JAYMFT010182009.1:0-12034 GCA_038088735.1 Panulirus argus
ATATATATATATATATATATATATATATATATATATATATATATATATATATATATATATATATAATTACTCCAGGATCAGTTTCAATGAGAGAGTCCTGGTGTTGCCCAGGACCTAGAATTTCTAAAGGCTCATGCAGCCCAAGGCTGCGTTACTTCTAGAAGCAGGGATGTGTAGATTCCTTTGAAGTGAGAAATTTTACGAGGCTGTAATCCAATGATACAGCCTCGCCAAAGATGACTTTTCACTCGAGGTGTACCCTCTTGTAGGCGACCTCAGTGACGTTATATATATATATATATATATATATATATATATATATATCACTAAGATTAGATCAGGGAGAGAGAGCTTTGGCTGTGATGTAGATTATTTTCATAGATTTCAACATGGGGGTGCCGGTAAAGGTCGCCGGGCGGGCGGGAAATTGATTCGATTTTTCCCAGAGGTTCCTGTGTGGGTGTCGCGTAATGGATAGAATTCTTTGGCGCGGGGTTACTTTACTCTGAGGCTGAGAGCCTTTATTGAGATTGTGGAGAGTGCTGGAATGTTTTCTCGTGTCGATAAGTGGAACGGCTTGTTGTGAGATTATAGTGTTTCGACGAAAAGCCAACTGGTATCTATAGTTCCTAACTAGAACTTAGTCGCTTTACAGATTGCTCTATATTCAACCTTTTTATCTTTAAAACTCATAAGGAAATTGTAGAGGGTGCTGAAATGTTCAGATGTGGAAGCGGTGTCGCATCGATAAAGTGGAACAGCTTGTTGTAAGAGTAAAGTGTTCAGATGAACAGTCAGGATAGTATATATATTCCGTAACTAGAACTGTTGTTGGTCTTCCAGATTCATTTACATTGAAAGCTTACATCTAACTCCAAACATGGATAAGTCATGAGATCAGGAATGACGAGAGAAGAGAATGGATAATGTAGAGATTTTAATAAGGTGGAAATACTTGCTTTTTAAAAGACACTGGTCGTGGAAGTCAGGGAAAAAACAAGTGAATCGTAGTGAGAAATGGATGGTTATGGAGCGTATTAGGAAACGAACAAAAGATGGGGAGTGTAGACCTGTAGCGTATTTTAGTCTAGGTGATAACATGGTAATAAAACACGAGCTGTGTTAAGAATCTGATTCTCGTATCTCATCGTTACCTTCCTACCTGGCTGTCAGAATGAGCAATATATGTTTAGTCTTATGCCGTGGCTCACTTTTAATGAGACAAAGTGAGATCAGTAATCCTAACACGAAGGGTGTAAGACACTTCAGGTTTGTTAGGATTATCACTAATTATCATATGATCAGATTCTACAAATTAAGTTTTGGTATATGTAAGTTAGCGCTTTTATGTAAAAAGGGTTATGATTTTGATATTTTGCAAACTTAGATATACTTCGACAGAAAATCTTGATAAACGGTAATGCTTATAATGTATGTTTCCATATTCAGCGACAATTGTTACGTCGTAACCTACATACGACACTCCCCTTACAGTATTTCGCAAAGAGTTAATTGATAAAATGACAACTTTAGTGTTTTAGTTCCGTTTTACTAAGGGTCACCTTTACAAAAGTTTTACTTTATTTGATTTTTTTAGCACTTGAATGTGTGCTTTGGTGAAAACTGTATGATGATTTGATTTTGACTGACGCTGTAAGTGGAAGTCCTGAGGTATTAATGTTATATGAGGATGTAATCAACAAATAGAGATGATGGTTTGATTTATCGTTTTATCGACTACACCAAGGTGATGTCCACTGCAGTCACAGTTGGCTGTTGGCAAGTAATGCATTTCCACCAAGTGTCGTTGCATAGCAGAGCGATAGCCTTGTCATCATGTATAGCTGCAGGAGTATTGGCCTGTCATCATACGCAGTTGCGGGAATGATAGCTTTGTCAACATGTATAACGCAGGAATGATGCCTTATGTACATGCGTAACTGCGGCAGTGATATTGATTTGCATGAGTGATGGTATGTCCTTATGCATGGCTGCAGGAATGAAACCTTGTTAACATACTTGGGTGTAGGCCAGTGATGCCCTATCCATACACTTAGTTGTAGGAAAGTGATGCCTTGCCCATACACATCGTTGTAGGTCAGCCATGACTTGCCCATATACATCGTTGTAGGTCAGCAATGACCTCCTCATATACATCGTTATGGGTCAGCCATGACTTGCCCATATATATCGTTGTAGGTCAGCCATGACTTGCCCATATACATCGTTGTAGGTCAGCCATGACTTGCCTATATACATCGTTCTAGGTCAGCCTTGACTTGCCCATATACATCGTTCTAGGTCAGCCTTGACTTGCCCATATACAGTGTTGTAGGTCAGCAATGACCTCCTCAAATACATCGTTCTAGGTCAGTGATTCCTTGCCCATGAGCATCGTTGTAGGTCATTGATGACTTGCTCATATCATCGTTGTAGGTCAGTGATGCCTCGTCTATATACACCACTGCAGGATGCTAATGCCTTGTCCATAAACATCGTTGTAGGACAGTGATGCTTTGGCAAGACACCGATGAGTATGTGATGTAGGAGAGTGACGGTATCACACATCATCTCACGACAGTGATGCCTCACCGTCAAGCCTCGATATAAAAGAAATCTGATGCCTTATCAACGTGTTACATATCCGCTTACCTCTATAACCTCTAGAGACCTCTGAAGAGCTGTTTCTTTAAACAGTATACTCATGACATCGTTTTGACATAAAGTTGCTCAACTTCTATACCCCATCATCCGCTGTTCTGTAAATATTGCTTTCGGAGTCTTGGACTACCCATTTTCGACTGATAAGAACAGCTAGTTTAAATTTCAAAAGATATACGATGTGAACATTTCCATAGTCTTAGTATATTATGTAGATCTTTTTTTCAAATGTTGTTGATAATGGAAGTTGTCTTGATGATACACACCAGAGAATGCCACAAGTATGTTATCCATATAATATTTTTTCTATCGTCATTGTTTTGCTTTCTTGTTCCTCACATGCCCACCTGGTATCATTCTTCATTGCCTTTCCCCTGTATCACTCCATCCTATTGCATTTATCTGGTGTCCCGTTATGTTTTCCCTGTCTGCATCATGGCCCTGATATCACGATCCCTCTGTTATGTCGTATTTTCTTAGTTTTTGTGCGTCACCTGTTTACATGCTCTCTTCTTTCATGTCAAGAATCCTATCTTGTTCCATTCTCACAGTCTTACCCTTTTCAGAACACATTGCAGCGTTATTACACCTCCTCTATGACCGTTTTCCTCCACTGTTGTGACATCGTATATATGATCATCTGCAAGCACTCACGATACGTCTTCTTCTTCATGTTCGTCACGTGTTGTTTCCTTTTAAGCTACACTCCCAGTGTCTGTAGAGAGTGTCGTTCATGCTATAATACCTGCCTCACCCGTCACTGTCTCATTTCACTGAAGGCGCGCCCCGTGTGTCATTCTTCGCTGTCACTCGTATCACACTCCCCATATCGCCCGTTGATGTATCCTTCCTCGTCCCTTTTAAGAGACCCTGTATCGCATCACTCCTTAGTTATACAGTCATATCACACCCCTTGCCTCGCGCTGTCACTGCCTCATATCTCATTCCTTGCGTCACGCCTCTACTGCTTGTGTCACATCTCCTGGCCACACCCATTCATTTTCATGCTCATCCTACACTTCTTTCGCTGCCCCTCACTCTCTTACTTTGCACTGCCTTACTTCTTCATATAAAAGACCAGTGATCACAACCAACACTCTCCTTCCCCAGACTGTAACTACTCCCAATGACCCTCTAGCTGTGTTCGGCCCTCACTCTCTCCTCACTCTTACTCATCCTTAACACACGTGTCCATGTTCCTCAACATCGGTGTATCTACCCTTGGCACGTCCCGCCTTTAAGCTAGCAGTTGATTTGTTGGGTGTCACGTGTGTAGTTGTGTATTTATAACCAATGCAGGTAAATGAAGGCCTGTTGGCCACAAATAACAACGTGTCTTTCCACACATTCCTCAATGTACTCCGGACTTTCGACCCCTCCCCCTCACCCACCCTATGGTTCACATCAGCTCCCACGATTTTTCTGTAATCTTGTTATCGCCAATTTCAAATCCTTTATGTATTTTTAGGCTAATAACATTGTGGTTACTGTTTGCTAGGGCCTAACGTACCTCCCAGGAGTTGATCCAATCTCTGTCGGTGGTGAGAAAACTAGGTCAAGAATGTTGTTGCTCCTTGTGGGCATATCAAGTAGCTAGTTTAGAATAGGATTTCAACCAAATTGATTAATATGTTTCCCTTTTGATCACACTAGGATATTATAATCTACAGTATGCTGCAATTCTTAGTCATATGCATTTATGGCTGCCTTGTTATTTACAGTTGATTTCATCTTGTATGCAGTTATGTAATGTCCATATTTTTCTTTTGGAGGTCTAAATATGACACTCACACAAATCTTGTTCATGCCTTTGTCATCAACATAAAGACTCGTAAGGATCTGCGTCTATCTTGTTTACTTTAACTACATCAGTGCAGTTATGAACGTAAATCAACACCACCTCTTACTTTGTGTAAACGATTTTAGTGAACAATTTATAATTAGGTACCATTCATTTAGCGAGTAAATGTTTGTGCTTCGAATATAACCACGTTTCGGAAAGTGAAACAATACTTGATTTTTCGGCGAGAGTAAATAAACTTAATTAATTCCGTTTTATCATTATAGTATTAGTAATGGTGTACATTAAGCTAATCATGTTTTACTTTTCATGAGTTGCTTGGGAATAAATTGCTTGGGCCCAGTTTACAAGTTTGAATGGTTAGCAATATGTTTTTCTGCAGCGGTGTGTGGAATTCCATCTACTTAGGGTTGGTCAGTGATGCCAGGCTTACCCAGTCTGCCTATTCCGGGCGGGATAGAGGAGTCACGTGTCCCCATACCTCTTGACCTGAGCGTGGAGGGGTCGGATATCTGCCTTCCTGGACCTGGTCAGTGATCTATATCTGACCCGACCCGCCCCCGCCGGGCATGCTGCATTACCTGATCTCCCATTACCTTGATTCCCTGTTTCGATTTTCTCCTCCACTAGGTTTTAACTAATCTATTTCTTCCTGTTTAACATACGTCTGATAATCTTGTCTGAAACCCTGACAAACTGGGCTTATCCTATACTCTTGCAGGTGGAGGACCTCCTTCCCATTAAGCTTGCGTCACGACTAAAGTCGTCCAGTTGATCAATGTAGAAACACATCTTCTTCATCCTTACAAAGAGACTCTTCGTGACCGTTTATACCAAGTATTCTGCTTAGAGTGCATGATCTGCCTCGGATTACATCATTGGTCCCCATGTATACAAAAAACGTCGTTTCCTTGAAAGTTTTCGAAACAGTGTCATCAAACTTTAACAGAATATCGTCCATCAGTTCTCTTCGGAAAGCACAAGCATTTCTTCTTAATATCCCGAGAGGAAACCCTCTGGTTCTAATGTCTTTTTAAAGAATTTCTGACCATATTAATGCTTCGAAAGTCCTGCACTTCGTCCATGAATACAATAAACCATATGGGGTTGGTAAGTCTATAAGTTGAACTCGCACTCCATGCTGACACCCTTGAACTTAATCTCCAGAGTCGCCATTGTAGTCTGCTCTACCTATTACTACTGCTGCTTCCATGGTTTCATTGAATTTTGCTTATGCAGTAATGAAACCTGTTTCACTCTCCCATACCTTCGTCCATATTGTCTAGACTTTCTAACGCACGTCAATTCTTAATTTCTGCTTTCAGCTTTTGGTTCTTCTCTTCTGGTTGGGAAATCCTTGATTGTCTCTGTTGGGTAATACATCTGAAGATTAGGTGCGGGTGCCCTGGGCTGACATGGGGAAATACCAAACACACATCCACTCTTCGACAGAATGTCTGAAAGCAGCGCACTGACCCCATGAATAGCGGTTCGCCCGGCAATGGGTCTCCTACCCGAGGTGATGGTCTTAACATGATCTCTTCGTCCCCGTGAACTGTTTTGAGAACTTCCCATCACCAATCAGACGTAAGGATCACCACCAAACACTTAACCCGGGAAAAGCTCACCACTTAATTCTATTATCCCACATCAACCGTGTTCATCCCATGCCGTGGTCACTACCATACCTTCAGGCTACATGATGTCACTTACTGATTCGTATCTGAGGTTAGCATCACCCTCAGACCCTTTACGACGTTGCTGGTTCCTCCCTTTGAACATTACACAGGGGTCGCTGTTATCCCGTGACCTAGTTTACCCTCCATCATCTTAGGCCGTGATCTCCGTAATGGCATTATCGACCAGACTATTAGCTCTCATGAGTGTAGTTAGGCGCCCCAGACTGAGGTGGAGGCTTCCCTACCTGTCCCCGTATTCTACCCTTTATGTTCTCGTCCGCTCGCATACCACCTACGTCTCCGTATCATGAATGTCTCCGTATATACCATCAGTGTCTGTATTTACAAGCAGATCCTGTGTATACGATGGCAGTTATTGCATACCATCTCTACCTCTCACAAATCGTAATGTCTGCAGAGTGTCTATATATTGTTCAAACACACCAAAGTAATGTTTGATACTAGTACTGGACCTCGGGCTCGTTGCTCGTATAGAAAGGTCATCTCCATCTGCGGGGAAAAATAAAATTATTGATTTTGATCAAAGGAATGTACAAGAAGAATGAAGCTTTAAAGGTCACAAGCGCACATCAAAATGATTGATTTTGATCAAAGGAATGTACAAAAGAATGAAGCTTTAAAGGTCACAAGCGTACATCAGAAATTTCATTATAGGTCTATAGTCCAGTGTTTTCCCAAAGATTTCTAAAGTTCATGTATATCCATGATACTACAGATTTAATCTCTCTCTCTCTCTTTCTCTCTCTCTCTCTCTCTCTCTCTCTCTCTCTCTCTCTCTCTCTCTCTCTCTCTCACACACACACACACACACACACACACACAATGAACAGTAATTACCATATAATTAGTCTCACCTCATCACTGCGGAAAATGATGGAAGCAGAAAAGCTAAAAATCATTTGGGATAAGCTTACAAACATCTTGTAAAATTTCATGTCAACATGGCATCTGGAGCAAATAATCTTGCTCTAGAAATCTTAATAAGTCAACGAGGCTTCTTCAGTAAAGAGGCTGTTTTTCCAGTTTACTGGGAATTATTAATGAACGTTATTGCTTTTCTCTGACTACGACGCAAATATAGCCTCTGACCTTTAAAAGGCCTTGGACAAAGTCCCACAAGAAAGACTGTTCCAGAAAAAGATTGAAGTGGATTCCGAAATGAGTAACGATGTAAAAGACAAAGTAAGTCAGACTAGCATAAAACGATAATAGGTCCCGAGTGGAGACACGTCCGGATATTATGAAGTGTAACCAGTAAAATACCTCAAGGCTTACTCCTTGTCCCAGCTCTTCTTCATAATGTTTCTTAATGGTCTCGAATTAAATGCATGAATATAGCAATATTATAAACCAGTAGACAGTCTGATAACTTAACAGTGCTGACGTGGTATTCTGTCAGAAGAGTCAGTACAGCAGAGACTTTCTTAAGCCGGGTTTACACACAGATTCACCAGTCTTGTTTCCTGCCAAGTCGTCATAACGAAGGCATTTTTTTGTTCTAACTTTTCCCATGACTGTTTTTCATCAGCTTGGGATGAACTTCATCAACCACGCTTCTGATCGACTCTGTGCATTCGTGATATCCTTGTAATCCCTTACTTTTCTCATGACCTTAGTAACACCTATTTTCATCTTAAAGTGTTCATCAACTCCTTCTGGCAAGTCATTAATCTCATCAAGAATAAGAATAGCTTTAAGATCGATCCTTGCGTAACGCCATTGGTAACCCCTAACCCACTTGGAAAAGGTTCCTCTATGACATGTCTTTTGACCTACCGAAGAAGTTTCTGGTGGTTTTTGACCCACGAAGGAGTCTCAGGTGGTTTTTGACCCACCGAAGGAGTCCCAGGTGATTTTTGACCCACCGAAGGAGTCTCAAACGGTTTTTGACGCCCCGAAGGAGTCTCAGTTGGGTTTTTGACCCATCAAAGGAGTCTGACATAGGCTTTTGATCCACCGAAGGAGTATCATATGGGTTTTTAACCCACCGAAAGAGTTTCCACATACTGGATTTAGATGGAAGGATGGAGCGAAAAAGGTTTAGGGCGCTCGGAGCTTGGACATGAACGAGGGCGTAATGCGTACACGGGATTGCCTGAATCTGAGAGTGATGGTATACGAGGGACGACTTCCTGTTAGTGGACTGAGCCAGGGCGCGTGAAGCGGTCAAAGGTATTAACCACAGAAAAGTCTGTAGAGCCTGGTTGTGGACAGGAGGCAGTGGTTTAGATGCATTACACATGAGAGCTAGAGAGCGGATCTGAGCGAATGAGGCCATTTCTTCATCCGTTCGTGGCTCTACCTCGCTAATGCGGAAAACGGCGAAGAAATATGAAGTGATAATAATGATTATGATAATGATAATAATGATTGACAGTTTATTGAATAATAGTTGAAGCCCAGGGAATGAAAACATAAAGTTGACACAACAAAGACAGTGGAGCTATGACAAGTAAATGGAGTATCAGATAGACAGACCTTACACAAACATAGTGGCCATTTTTAAAGTGTTCACAGTGGCTGGGATCGGGTTGCACTTGTTGCATGAGTTTCGAATGGGCTCGATGCCAGACTGCAGCTCGGGGAAGAGGGGACCTCAGTTCTGTGGTTGATGCTGAGGTTGTCTATTGTTTTATGTGTTTTAAAGTGTGTGTGTGTGTGTGTGTGTGTGTGTGTGTGTGTGTGTGTGTGTGTGTGTGTGTGTGTGTGTTTATTCAGCTATATGTCCAAGGTAAGTGTATTCAAGGGCAATTGAGTTTTGTGATTAGTGTTGAACTTGGAGTATCTTTAAAGGCAGTTGTAATCTCTGCGAATGTCTAACACTGTGATTCTAGCGACGTAGTTCAGTGCTTCCTAGCGTCTCTGTGGGTACGGATCTCCCTTTCGAAGACAGGAACCGCATTATGGAACCCCACAGTGCTCAACACACGAAAACATCTGAGAAACATAAAAGAAATGTATTAATGACAGCATCATTTAATGCACACTCATCCATGACTTTCAGAATCTTAGATAATTGCAGTAAGATTCAAGAACTATAAACTAATTACCAGATTTAATCAACTATTACTTAGTTTGCCGTTGCTTTTATTAGTTAGAATTTTGAGCTGAGGGACATGTGAGCACTTTCCATTGTCTGTCAAAGAGTATCCGGGACTATTACTCGTTTTAGTTTTAACTCAAACGAGGCCGGGATGATCAAATTCTTTCTACTGAAATCGGTGTGCAGAAGCTAAATGAGAGCTTTGAGAACTCCCCCAAAGATTACAAGCATATCTCTTTTTTTCCCCACTAAAGACGACCAAAACTTTATCGCAATTTGAAGCGTGATAATAAGTAATGTTTATGTAGAGATCGATAAGACTCAGTCAGTTCAGAATTTTTTTGCATCATGAAGTTCTTGGTTGAGAATATATCCATAGCCCATTTTCTTTCCTTCAGTATGATGACGACAGCTAGGAAGTGATTGGAAGAATTCCCCTTAAGGCCTTTCAAACAAGGGGTCAGAAGTTCTTTCAGTCCTTTAAAATCATGATCATATGAAATGGTGAGCACTTGCTGCAGGATCTGAAACTACGAGAAATCCGCAGTCTCCACCTTTGTTGTCTCTTCCCAGTTTGTGGTTCATCTTGAATGCCTCCACTTAACTCTGTTCAGTGGACATATGAGCCCCACCACCTTGCAGGCTCGTACACAAAGAGGTCACAGATCGAGCGCAGATGACACGTGGGCTAATCATGATATCCAAAAAGGATCCGCAAACAGAGATGCCTCTTCACTCTGATTTTCAGTCTAATACACTAAGATTTCCTTTTTTGAATGCGGAACACCCTGGTAAGAACTCGATGATTTACCGTGCCTCTGGACGAACTAAGTAGCACCATTGTTTAGTGTACCAACATTTCCCCAAACAGTTTTGGGATACAAGAATGTTGCATCTGCATCTACGAAGATTACAACAAGAAAATATCAGCTACGTTTTTGGCGCGTAATAAGACATGGTAGATATGTTAACAAGTCTCGTGGTGTCCGTCTGTGAGGGAGGCCCCAACCCTGAAGGTGTCTGCTCAAGAACCTCCTTCTCCTCATGGGCCGAAGGAAGTATTTCATGGATGCGTGTTTAGTCCCCACATGGCACGGGCTCACACTGTTGGAACTCGGGCAAGGAATACAAACAAGAGGTACGTTGAATACGTCCACAAATATCAACACTAATTAAAAAGGAATCGTGTTGCGGAACCCCTATGGAGCCCCATTTTCTCGCGGAACCTTTGGACTTATTCAACGGGGCCCAAGGGATCCATGGAACCCTGATTGAGAAGCACTGATCTGGTATGATTATTGAGAGACTCGAAATTTGTTGGGATTATTGTAGTCGTCTGTTAGGAGTATCTGCTTACTCCTGAGCCTTTACACCTGTACGTAAAATCTTCCAGTGAGAGACTTACGGTACTGTAAGTCTTTGACAATATACAAAGAATCATCTTTGATAAAAGCACTAGGTAAGAGACTCTAGGATTCTAAGTTGAATCATCTGGTAGGAGCAATAGGATGCTATGTCGTAGAAATTGTATGTGGAATCACTTATAAAGAGTATTAGGATACTTCAGGTACATAGAATTGTATTTCGAATGTTTGATATGAGGATTAGGATAATATGTTTTTGAGATCATAAGTGGAATCATTTGGTAACCGTAATATAACACCGTAAGTCTTGGGTTCAGGTTTTCGTAAAAGAAGTTTCCCCGGGAAAAAGTCGGTAGATTAGAGGAAGGTCTCTACCCTGACCTTATTCGCTGAACTACGAAAATACGTTTTAAGTGAATTCCGGAGAGAGTGGCGTATACAGCACGGTTGATTCTAACCTCTATTCATCTGGGGAACAAGATCTATACTGGCCCTCGAGGAGCAATTGTGCTAATTTACAAAGAAAGAGGATTCCAGCATTTTAAGGATAGAGCCAGGAGAGAAAGAGAGAGAGAGGCCGCCCACCCACAATTGGATCAGTGGCCCTATCCTCCAGATCTCTTCCAATGAACATTTTGTAGAAATTTGTTCTGGGCGATGTGACTGGAACGGAACGATGGCAAAGTCTTGTATAGCTTTAACATAGATACATAATACCTTTCTGGTATTAAAACTTAAAGAAATTAAAAATCTAAGCTTATCAATTATTTATATATATATATTTTTTATTTTTGAGAGTTATTTAGCACTGAACTGTAAAAAGATATTTGAGCATTACTCTCAGTGTGTATAGATAAGCCTAACAGGTAGCAAGGAACAATGAACGTTACAATTACTCCCAGCACTCGCATGCAGGTGTGAGGTTCAGAGAGGCAAGAGGAAGTATGAAACAATAGTTAAACTATAGTGGGAATTCTCGTGGACCAGGCGGCAAGGTTGCGTGAAGAGTGTTGAATTTGCTCAAAAGATATATATATATATATATATATATATATATATATAAAGGTAGTATGTATTGTTTCTTCAAATTCCTATAGTGTTGGTGTAGCTGAGCCAAGGATGTAAATTTACGCTCCGAAGCTTCACAACTGTACAGAGGCAACCCATTTTGTTCATCTTCATATAGATAACAGACGAAAGAATTAGCACAAATAAAAGTCTTAAGGTTTCCATAGGTAAGACTCCCATCCGTTAGCGTTCCTGACAGTGACGCATTTACGGATCGCCCAGGGTCGATCGCATAGGTTCGAATCCTGGTTGCGACAGTCGGTCCACAGTCAAGCCAACTATTCATCCACCCCTAAGGGGCTGGTCGAGAAAGTGGTTACCTGGCTCGGTTTAGTATATATATATATATATATATATATATATATATTTTTTTTTTTTATGTTGAAGGCTCCAGTCA